>PISX010035101.1:0-13172 GCA_004024625.1 Mellivora capensis
CCCAAACTTACTTAGCAAATAAATGATTGGCCCTCAGTAGCCACTCTGGTAAGAAAGTGATTCTGCATGTCCCTTGCTTCTTCATCCTGTTCCTTTCCTAATAAAAAATCTCACACAGGAGCATCTAATTGGTGAGTCTGCTTTCATGCCTGTGCCTTAGTTTCAAGAGTCACTGAGACAGTGAGGAAGTGGCTTTTGCTTTAGTAAGGTAGGACTCATAATGTCAGAGGACGAAAAAAAAAAAAAAACCCACAAGGGAAGAGTGATCAAAAGATGTTGGAAACCTCAAAGTATAGTCTCCACATCATGGCTTAACCCGGTCATCCCTGTGGCATTCCCCTGGCCACTGAGATTGTTTTACAATAGGCCCCTGGCCCATTTCACACCAATAAGATATTGGGGAGATTTCCAACGGTGGTTGTAAGAGAAGACGTCTCATTTTAAAGGTGTATTGGAAGCTAGCCTTCTCTTTTTCTGGACAACATGGTTTATGGGTGAGGTTTGGAATTACTGCAGCAATGCTGATGCTAGAGGGAAAGCTGTGTCCGAGATACAGCTAACACAGCAGGATGTAGGGTGAAGATGTGAGAAGACAGTGAGAAATCGAATTCCACCAGTCTCAAAGACTGTGCATTATACCTCTGCATCTTTTAATTATGTGACCCAATAAATCATCTTTATCATTTCATCCTGTTTTGAGGTTTTTCCTTTGTCTCAAAAAACACATATCCAACAAAAGACCTGTATCCATAATATACAATCAGCTCAACAATAGAATAATTAATAACCCAAATAAGAAAATGGGCAGGGGCACCTGGGTGACTCAGTGGGTTAAGCTTCTGCCTTTAGCTGAGGTCATGATCTCGGGGTCCTGGGATCAAGCCCCGCATCGGGCTCCCTGCTCAACAGGGAACCTGCTTCTCTTTCTCTCTCTCTGCCTGCCTCTGTACCTACTCATGATCTCTGTCTGTCAAATAAATAAATAAAATCTTAAAAAAAAAAAAAAAAGAATAGGCAAAAGACTTGAAGAGACACTTCACAAGGGAAAATATACAGGTAACAAATAAGCACAAGAAAAAACGATCAACGCCATTAATTATCAGGAGCACATTCAAACCACAATGAAAATCTATTACACACCTATTAGAATGGCTAAAATTAAAAAGCTGACAATACCAAGTGTTGATGAAGCTGCAGAGCAACTAGAATTCTCACACAATACTGGCGGGGATCCAAACTGGAACAGCTACTTTGGAAAATAGATGGACAGGTTTTTTTTCTTACTAAAGACTATATTTTTGGAGACGTTTTAGGTTCACAGACAGCTTCTTTTAAAGTTCAACATAGTTACCATATGTTCCAGCAATCCCACTCTTAGGTATTTATCCAAGAGAGATGAAAACTTATATTCACACAAAACCTTGCAGATAGAGGCACCTGGGTGGCTCAGCTGGTCAGTCATCTGCCTTTGACTCAGGTCAGGAACATGGGTCCAGGGATCCAGCCTCACGTCCGGTTTCCTGCTCAGCAGGTAGCCCACATCTCCCTCTGCCAGCCACTCCCCTTGCTTGTCCTCTCATTTTCTGTGAATAAATAAAATCTTAAAAAAAAAAAAAACCCACTTGTACATAGATGTTTATGGTGGTTTTATTCATAATGACAAAAAATTGGAAACAGCCTGAATCCTTGAGTGGGTAGAAGGATAACAGACTATGATACCTCTGTGGAATGAGATACCACCAAGCAATAAAAGCTGTGGATACGAGCAACAATACGGATGAGGCCCAAAGGCATTACGGTAAGTGAGAGAAGTCACGTGTGAAAGCCTACATATGTATGATTCCACTTGCCAGGCAAAATGATAGGGATACAAGGCAGATCAGTGGTTGTCTGGGGCTAGGGGAGAGGGCAGACTGACTAGGAAAGGGCAGCAGGAAGGGATTTGTGGGAAGGGGAGGATAAAGTTCCATATCTTAATTGCAGTGCTGTTGACATAGCTATGCATGTGCCAAAACTCATAAGCACCTATAAAAGCGAGTTTTATTATATGTAAATTTTAAAAAGCAAATAATTTTTTAAAAAAAGTTCTGTCTCTAGAATCTCTCAGATGAAACAGAGTTCCAACCCTTGGGGAAATTTTAGTGCAACTGGTAAAATGAAGGTACCCGCTCTAAGAAAGAGGCAAATGTCAGGTGCACACGACTACCTGTAAATGAAAGATTGACAAGGACAGATGCACGTTACTTCAACAACTGATACGCATGGGTATTATTAGAATAAATATAGCAAAGTAAAGTTAGTGGGAGAAAGTGTCCTGGGAAGGCTAAGCAGAGGTTACAAGGGTGAGACCCTGCAAGGATCTGAAAGCACTTTGAAAAGTATTAAGATTTATTAAATACCCATTTCATAATTTTCTTTGCATCTCCTACAAGGCCTAGTATAATATTTACATATTGATGGGGGTGTTTCATAAATAATTTTTGTTTATTCTTATTTATTACATATGATTCATAATATAAAATAAATTGTTCAAAGGAGTGGAAAGGCATGCAAGCCAAAAGGGAGTGACCGGAAGTTCTTATTAGCTCCACAGCTGGTCAGATCCCAAGGACTTTCCCCTTGTTATGAGCAAAGACTAGGGGGGTCACCTTGTAAAGGGCTGATCCAGAACAACTAAGGTCCTGCTTTTGTCTACAGCATGGTTTGCAGTATGAGTAACTGGTATCAATCTTATGCTCCCTGGTTTTGTTTTGTTTTATATTTATTTATTTGACAGACAGATCACAAGTAGGCAGAGAGGCACGAAGAGAGAGAGAGAGAGAGAGAGAGAGAGGAGGAGGAGGCAGGCTCCCTGCTGAGCGGAGAGCCCAATGCAGGGCTTGATCCCAGGACCCTGGGATCATGACCTGAGCCAAAGGCAGAGGCTTAACCCACTGAGCCACCCAGGAGTCCCTCTTTCCCCCAGTTCTATTACAGCTCAGATGCTGTTGGTTCCATCCTTCTAGCTGTGGCCAGATCTGGGATACTATTTCCAGAAAGTAGGAAGTACCTTTGGAAGCCTAGAAAAATGTCTCTACCCAACCTGCAGAAGAGAAGTTTGGAAAAGCCTTCAGAGCAACTTGTGGGCTTAAGTTCCAGCATCTTAAACAAAGGCAGCCACCCAGAGGAGTGTCTCCCAGTGGAACGCAATCACAACCCATGGAATGGCTCCTATGCCGGAAGAGACCATGGCTGGTGTGAAGTGGGAATCTTCTTGCCAATTAGCCTTTCCCCAGGGCTCTGGGAAAAAGTCTTTGAGGAGGACGCTTTGGGACCAACTAGGGGAAAATGGAACACAGCACCTCGGTTAGCCAGAGGCAGAAAGAAAAAGCAAGTCATTCCTGAGTAGAGCTGGGATCCACTGCCCACAACAGTGGGATGCATAAATTAACACCTGAACCCTGGTGGCTCTCGGTTCACACACACAATAGCAAATCCAGGCAGTAAGTCAAGCCAGAGCTCAGATGATGGGTTTAAAATGATAGGGACAGGAGAGGCCAGGAATCTGGTTCTGTTATCAGTACTGTTTTAACATTTTTCTAAAAAAAGATTTATTTATTTATTTGTTAGAGTGAGAGAGAAAGAGAGCGCAGGCAGGCAGAGTGGCAGGCAGAGGCAGAGGGAGAAGCAGGCTTCCAGCGGAGGAAGGAGCCTGATCCGGAACTCGATCCCAGAACACCGGGATCATGACTTGAGCCAAAGGCAGCCCCTTAACGGGCTGAGCCACCCAGGCGTCTCCTGTGTTAACATTATTGAGGCAAGACGTGATGACCCTCTCTGGGCCTCTCTATCCCAGGCACTACACATACAGGACCCAAGTGTCCTAGGTTTAATATTCTTGGCCCTGTGTTCCCGTGACAAGTAAGATATTCTAACTTCATAGAGCATTTTACCATTCAGCAAGGTATTACATAGCTCCTCTAATTTAATCCTCATAATAACCCCGTGAGATGGCTTTCCCGCCCGCCCCTCATTTTACAGAAGAGGAAACTACGGCTTATAGAAAGCAAAGCTTCTAGAGAAGTAGTTAACCCCAGGGACATACTCTGGTCTCTAGATACCCCATCTGGGATCCTGTGCGTTGCTCAGTGGTTTTCAAACTTTGTTTTTCAAGGCCCTCAACAATTTCATGGAAATGTTCATGGGATTTTGTGGACATTTGTACAGCATGTCAAAAAACTTGTCAGACCACTGCTCAGTAATGCCTGACCTTGGTACTGCCCTTTGATTCGAAGTACATTTGGTTCCCCCAGCAACTCTCAAAGGTTAGGGCTCACTTTCCCCTGATGCCGCAATGATTAAGACAGTAAGTAGCTCGCAGATAGGGCCGGGGCGCCTTGCCTTGAAACCAAGCCTCACTTCTGTGAGAAGCCCGGCCTCACAGGGCAGGGGTGAGAGAAGTGGGCAGAGCGAAAGGAAGTCTGTTACTGATACTCCGTGCCATTGAGTGATAATGCAACGTTCCTCTTCCTGTTGAACACTTTGAAGTGCTTTCCCAGATGTGAATGAAATTTTCTCAGATTGGTTTTTTAAAATTCCCTTAAAACACGAGCTTTTAAATGCGTTACAGTAGCTTCCTGCATCAGCAGTCGAACACGTTTCCACAGTGACTGCTCTGACAGACCGCGCCTATGTTCCTTGGTTTTGTGGCTGCCCACACCTGAACTCTCTCCCTGGATTTAAGGCATCCCCTACCATGGAGCTTTAGTAACAGGCAGGGCCAGTACCCCCACTTTATTTATTTTTTTTAAAGATTTTATTTATTTATTTGACAGACAGAGATCACAAGCAGGCAGAGAGGCAGAGAGAGAGAGAGGAAGAAGCAGACTTCCCCGCTGAGCAGAGAGCCCGATGCGGGGCTCGATCCCAGGACCCTGGGATCATGACCTGAGCCGAAGGCAGAGGCTTTAACCCGCTGAGCCACCCAGGCGCCCTGAGTACCCCCACTTTAAAAGTCCAAGGAGCTTACACTTGCTGTCCCTGTATCTCTTGCCATTACAGAGTAGTCATGTAATCCGCCCTTAGTCAGCTGACCATGCCCACCCGGAGTCTGGACTTAGGAGATGGTAATGCAGAGAATGAGGCAGGGAAGCAGAATTTATTCCAGCAACAGCAATTTCTACTTTCCATGCCGGGGGCAGCATGCCGTGTCCTGTGCGGGTAGTGAGAAAGGCTTCATCAGTCTGGCTTTGTGTCGGGATCTGATGGTGGTTACAGCTCCCTCCTTCCCTCCACTTTGCTCACACCCACTTAAAGAGCTTCAGTCTCCAGGAAGTCCCGTGGATCTCCAGCTCCTTTTTCTGGTTGCTCAGGCCCAAACCTTGGAGACTTTCTGAGTCTTTTTTTAACCCTATATCCAATCTATGAATGAGGAAATTCTGGAAGCGTCCCATTTCGTCTGCTAGTCCCCCCTGACGCAAGCCACCGTGACTCCCACTGGATCACTGCAGTAGCCTCGTAACTGGTCTCCCTGCTCTCACCTTCCTCCCCATACGGTCCTTCCTGTCTCTACAGAGTAGTCAGGATCTTTAAAAATCATGTCGGGGTACCTGGGTGGCTCAGTGGGTTAGAGCCTCTGCCTTCGGCTCAGGTCATGATCTCAGGGTCCTGGGATCAAGCCCCTCATCGGGCTCTCTGCTCAGTGGGGAGACTGCTCCCCGACGCCCCACCTCTACCTGCCTCTCTGCCTACCTGTGATCTGTCAAATAAATAAATAAAATCTAAAAAAAAAAAAATCATGTCAGATCCTGTCACTCCTCTGCTCAAAACCATCCCATAGATTTTCATTGTACTCAAAATCCAAAATACTCACCGAGATCGACAGGACTGGCCCCTTGCTTGCTACTTTTCTAATCACATTTCCTATCACTTCCTCATTTGCTCTCTGCTCTGGCTGCACCAGCCTCTCTGCTATTCTGAATGCTGAGCACACTCCCCATGCCGACCTTGCGGTTCCCACTGCCTGGTAGGCTCTTCCCCAAGGTGCCTATGCAACTTGCTTCCTCACTCCAGTCAGGTCTCTGCTTAAATGTTACTTTATGAGATAGATGGGCTACCTTGACCTCATCCTGTTTAAGCACTCCTCTCTTCTTCCTTTTTCTTTTCTAATATCTGACTTATTCCTCTCTATTTTTCTTCTTTAGCATCTGAAACATAATGCATTTGTTTATTGTCTCTCTTCTTTACTACTCTGTCATGTCCTTCCCAGGGTCTACAAGAGCGTTTAGCATATACTGAGCATTCGATAAATATGTTAAGTAGATGTGTCTACCAAACAAATTCCATGCCTGCTTAAATCAGCCAGAGTTTTCTTTTTTTTCTTTTTTTAATTTTTTAATTTATTTATTTGACAGACAGAGATCACAAGTAGACAGAGAGGCAGGCAGAGAGAGGAGGAAGCAGGCTCCCTGCCAAGCAGAGAGCCCGATGCGGGGCTCGATCCCAGGACCCTGGGATCATGACCTGAGCCGAAGGCAGAGGCTCTAACCCACTGAGCCACCCAGGTGCCCCAGCCAGAGTTTTCTAACAACGTAAACTTCTAAGAACCTTCTGTGATAGACACAGTGTAGGCCCCAGGACACTGGGAATCTCCTTTAGTCCTTGAGCCAAGTCACTTAACACCTGGGGACTCAGTTTATATGTTACCCCCTTTGCTCTAAAATAATCTTACAGGGGCGCCTGGGTGGCTCCGGGGGTTAGGCCTCTGCCTTCGGCTCAGGTCATGATCTCAGGGTCCTGGGATTGAGCCCACATCAGGCTCTCTGCTCAGTGAGGAGCCTGCTTCCCCCCACCTCTGCTTGTCTCTCCACCTACTTGTGATCTCTCTCTCTCTGTGAAATAAATAAATAATCTTAAAAAAAATCTTACAATTTTTTTAAAAAGCCAAATTTCAAAGCAACAACAGAATAGCTATTTTACCAAACTGCATCATTCTTTAGCCTTTACAGTTAGCATTTATGTCTTCTTAGAAATGAGTCACCTGAGGGATGCCTGGGTGGCTCAGTCGGTTAAGCATCTGCCTTTGGTTCAGTTCATGGTCTCAGGGTCCTGGGATCGAGTCCCGCATCTGACTCCCTGCTCAGTGGGGAGACTGCGTCTCCCTCTGCCTCAGCCTCTCTCTCTCTCTCTCTCTCTCTCTGTTTCTCATGAATAAATAAATAAAATCTTGAAGAAAAGAAAAAGAAATGAGTCACCTGGGGCACCTGGGTGGCTCAGTCAGTTAAACATCTGTGATGCAATCCTGGGATGGATTTCTGCATGGGACTCCCTGAACTCTTGGTCCCTCACCCTGCTCATGCTCTCTCTCTCTCTCTCTCTCTCTCACTCTCTCAAATAAATAAAATCTTAATCAAAAAAAAAGAAAAGAAAAGAAAAAAGAAATGAGTCACCTCCCCTCAAAGCTTTATTATACTGAGAAAATCCTTACCTATCACCAATGTTATTTTCACCACTGCCGCCAGTATTGATTGCCACTATAATCATCATTAAGTAAAAGTAACAAACTAAAAGAATTTCAGAGAAGGTCAAAGCTCATCACGCACCGTGTTGAGAAATGGGTGTTGGTTTTTTAAAAATTTTTGTTTAAGTGACCTCTATACCCAATGTGGGGCTTGAACTCACAACCCAGAGACCAAGAGTCACATGCTCCACTGTTGGAGCCAGTCAGGCACCTCTGAATGAGAGACAGATTTAAGGTGAGTAGAGAGGAAAGGTGGCCTGCAGATGCTTTATACAGGCAAAAGCAGAGCACTACAGGTATATGATGGAGAGGTAAAATAGCCAAGAGATAAGTAAAGTCCAGTTTATTAGGGATACCCACAGGCCGTGCACTGGCTTCTCTTGATTTCTAGGAAAAGATGCAGACACCACAGCTTAAAGTTTTGTCTTAGGACTTTCTCCAGATTGTCCTCGTGTCTTCATCCACAGTCCAGCCTGCTTCCTCTATCTTCTTGCATCCAAAAATTATAGAAACATGTTTTTAAAGCTCCTTTGAACACTCAGTGACTTCTATAAAATTACAGGGCTTTTTCTCATGAACTTCAAAACCAGATTTTTCCCTTCATGTACTTACTATATATTTTAATGTATATCCTGGACTTTCTGATTATTCCTATACATTTTTGTCTTTTAGCCTATTGTTTAGAATTTGGAATCCTAACTCTCCAGGTCAGTGGGGTAGGTTATAGGTGCTAAAGTTTATGACATCTGAAAATTTCAGAAGTATTTTTCATGGGTCTTTATCTAAGATGTTGAAGAAAGTGTAGAATGAGATAAGGGCGGGGAACTTCTTTGATTTCTCTCCAAGCTGAAACTGATCTTATCAGTACTTGGGTTTAACTTTTGAATCCACAATAAATAAATTTACTCAACTATTTTTCAGGGAAGAGATTGTGGTTTAGTAAATAGAGCAATGGACTGAGATTCCTACGAATGTGATTCTGAAACAAACTTTGCCACTGGTTTTGTCAAGTTAACAAAATTCTCTTGAACTTATTTGGAAAATGAGAGGGTTCCATTTCCAAAATTCAAAGATCCTATCATCCAATTCATACTTCCCCACAAAAAAGAGACAATATTGTGCTCTTTCCCCATTTTGTGTCTCTGAGAAAAGGCAATGACATTTCTCTTTGGCCTAATTAATAATTATTTCAGCAGAGGTGAGTCTTACAACATGCTCAAGAATAGACAGTCTAATTTCAATTCAGTCCACAAACATCTGTTGAGTTCATACTATGTTAAGCATTATACAAAAGAGCTTCTAAAATAAATCACCAACAATAAAAACAAAGTTAATTAGGAATAAATCCTGCATTCCCAGACTTTGGATCTGCACAGCACTAGGGAAACATGTCTCAGCCTCCTTTCCGTGGACACTAGCCATTACAGTTGCCACAACATCAGTGTTTATGCATTTCATTAAAGGACAATGTCCTGTCCCTGAATTCACTTAGATATTCTCTCATTCCTTCTGAGGCCATACACAAGTAATCATTTTCTTCATTCTCTTTTTCCAGTGTTTGCTCTAGAACCTTTAGGAAAACATGAGTTATATCAATTAAGTTGATCAAGGAAACAGACCTCTATAAGTGATAATAGAATAAAGGATTTATTTATTTATTTATTTTTAAGATTTTATTTATTTATTTGAGAGAGAGAGAGGTCACAAGTAGGCAGAGAGGCAGGCAGAGAGAGAAGGGGAAGCAGGCTCCCCACTGAGCAGAGTGCCTGATATGGGCCTTGATCCCAGGACCCTGAGATCATGACCTGAGCCGAAGGCAGAGGCTTAACCCGCTGAGCCACCCAGGCACCTGAATAAAGGATTTATTATAGGGATTAGGTCTTTTGCAATCATGGGAGCTAGTTAGGCAGTCTGTGTAAGTCTGTTGCTTCTATGTCTGGTGCTGGGCCTGAATTCAGCAAGGCCAGCAGCTGGAAAGGAAAGATAGACACAATGTGGGAGATACAGAGGACCTAACCCTAACCCTAACCTTAACCCATGAGGACACATAGGAGCTGTGTGTCTGTTTCTCACTTCTTCTACTCTAAATGCTATAGGTGATCTATAAGGTAAGTTGGTATTCCTCAGCATGGAGGACATGAACATGGCCCAGAATTTGGAGAAGATGAAGGAGGAGGTCCAATGGGAGATGATTCCTGCCTCAAACCAACAAAATGTACCAACTGATACCTGATGACACATGAGATACATGACTACACCTGCCCTACACTAACTTTCACAGCACAAAATTGGCTACAATTTTGTTTCTATCTTCAAAATCTCATGCAAATCTCTCTTGTGACAATTCTAATTAAGAAGCATACAGGGAAGGGCACCTGGGTGGCTCAGTCTTTAAGTGTCTGTCTTCAGCTCAGGTCATGATTTCAGGGTCCTGGGATGCAGCCCCGCATTGGGCTCTCTGCTCCGAGGGAAGCCTGCTTCTCCCACTCCCATTTCCCCTGTTCCCTCTCTCACTGTGTCTCTCTTTGTCAAATAAATGAATAAAATATTTTTTAAAAAGAAGCATACAGGGAAGAATATTATGGAAAATAGAGTTCTATCTCAGCTGCTGCTGACACAGTACAAAGCCATCATTAGAATCAATACACAACTGGATAGTCCTTACAGACATTTCCTCCCTTATTCTTTAGAGCCTTTTAAGTATTCATTCCCATGTCCCCTACTACTGTACTTGTTGCAACTATCAGCCACAGGCTAAGAGAAGATGACTGCAATAAATACTATCTACAAGGAGTTAATATTTAGAACATATAAAGAACATATAAAATTTAGAACATACACCACAATAAGAAAATGAAAAACAACTTAATAGAAAAATGGGCAAAAGACTGCTGAGTGAAATAAGTCAAGCAGAGAGGGCCACTTATATGGTTTCACTTACTTTTGGAGCATAAGGAATAACACAGAGGACATTGGGAGATGGAGAGAAGTGAGTTGGGGGAAATCGGAGGGGGAGACGAACCATGAGAGACTGTGGACTCTGAGAAACAAACTGAGGGTTTTGGAGGGGTGAGGGTGGGAGGTTGGGTGAGCCTGTTGGTGGGTATTAAGGAAGGCACCTATTGCATGGAGCACTGGGTATGGTGCATAAACAATGAATCTTGGAACACTGAAAAAATAAAAACAAATTTTTAAAAAATGGGCAAAACATATGAACAAGCAATTTGCAGAGAACTCAAATGGCCAATAAACACAAGAAAAAAACCTCACTAAAAGAAACAAATTAAAACAGATTTCAGTGGCTTCTGGGAGGCTCAGTGGGTTAAGCATCGGCATCCAGCTCAGGTCATGATCCCAGAGTCCTGGGATCAAGCCCCACATCAGGCTCCCCTGCCTTTCCCCACCCCCCTCCACTCATGCTTTCTCTCTCAAATAAATAAATAAAATCTTAAAAAACATACAGATTTCATTCATATTCATCAGACCAAAAACTATGAAGTCTGCAAAAACAAGTATTGGTGAGGATGTGAAGAACTGGGAACTTATACACTGCTGGTACAAGAAAAATTGGTACGACCACTGCGGGGAATGATTTGTCAATAACTAATAAAGTGGAAGATGCACACAACACATGACCCAAAAACTCTAGTTGAGTATAAACACTCTAGAGAATTCTTACATGTGTGAATGAGAAATATACAAGAATATTCATTGCAGCATTGATGTAACATTGAAAATTGGCAACTATCTAAATGTCTATCAATAAGTAGCTAAATAAATATAAATGTGGTATATTCATTCAATGAAAAATGTTCAGTAGTTAAAATGAATGTGCTCGAGGGGCACCTGGGTGGCTCAGTCATTTAAGTGTCTGCCTTTGGCTCAGGGCATGATCTCAGGGTCCTGCGATAGAAGCTGCTTCTACCTTTCTCCCTCTCCTTCCGCCCCTCCCCCTCACTCATGTGCTCTCTTGCTCTCTCTCTCTCAAATAAGTAAAGAAAATCTCTTTAAAAATTAAAAAAAAAAAAGAATATACTAGAGTTACATATATCAACATGGAAAATATAAGAAATAATCTTGAAGGGAAAAAAGAATTTGCAGAATAATATTTATAGTGTCATGCCATTTAAATAAAGCTTAGAAACAGGCAAAACACTAGCAACATGTTATAGTACACAGTAAATATATAAAGGCCTGCACAAAAATGATATACATTAACGTAATGAACACCACTGTGGAGAAAGAGAAAGATTTTTTTGTAAAGAGTACAAAGTGGGTTCAACTATATATATAATGTTCAATTTTTTTGAAGGATTTTATTTTTTTATTTATTTGACCAAGAGAGAGATCACAAATAGGCAGAGAGGCAGGCAGAGAGAGAGGAGGAAGCAGGCTCCCTGCTGAGCAGAGAGCCTGATGCGGGGCTTGATCCCAGGATGCTGGGATCACGACCTGAACTGAAGGCAAAGGCTTAACCCACTAAGCCACTCAGGTGCCCCTATAATGTTAAATTAAAAAAATAAAAATCTGAAGCAAATATGGCCGGATGTTAAAATGCGACAAGCTGTGTTATGGATACGTTGGTTTGTTTTTTTTTTAAAGATTTTATTTATTTATTTGACATGGAGAGAGAGATCACAAGTAGGCAGAGAGAGAGAGAGAGGAGGAAGCAGGCTCCCTGCTGAGCAGAGAGCCTGATGCAGGGCTCGATCCCAGGACCCTGGGATCATGACCTGAGCCGAAGGCAGAGGCTTTAACCCACTGAGCCACCCAGGCACCCTAGATACATTGTTTTTAAATTAGTCTATACTTTTCCTATTTGCCTGAAATAGTTTGTAATTTAAGTGGAAGGAAGGGAGGGAAGGAGGAAGGAGGACAAGAAGGAGGGAGAGGAAGCAATTCCAATATCTGTGCCCCATTTCCTACTCAATAACATAATTTTCCTGCTGTTCCTTCTTCACAGTCAAGCAATGTGGTAGAGTGAAGAAAATGTCCTAGTTTGCAAAGATTTGAGTTCTGATCCTAACTTGGTCCCTTTGAGTTGTGTGAATTTGCTGAAGTTACACAATTCAGAAAGTACAGAGCTGGGATGTGAATTGGTATTGAGTTGATTTCTTTTTTTTTTTAAAGATTTTATTTATTTATTTGTCAGAGACAGAGGGAGAGAGAGCGAGCGAGCACAGGCAGACAGAGTGGCAGGCAGAGCCCAGCTCACAAAGTGGTTGTAACAGCTCATGTCAAATAACTAAATATGCCAGTCATATAAGCACATGATAAGCAAATGCAAAATGAATAATTTCCTTCACTTCCTTTTTTTAAGATTTCATTTTATTTTTAAAAAGATTTTATTTATTCATTTGATAGAGAGAGAGAGAGAGCACAAGCAGGGGAAGAAACAGGCACAGGGAGAAGCAGACTCCCTGCTGAGCAAGGAGCCTGATGTGGGACTTGATCCCAGGACCCTGAGCCTACAGCAAAGTCCTAATTGACTGAGCCACCAAGGCGCCCCTTTAAGATTTTATTTTTAAGGGCACATGGGTAGCAGTCGTTAAATGTCTGCGTTTGGCTCAGGTCATGATCCCAGGGTCCTGGGATCGAGCCCCACATCAAACTCTCTGCTTGGTGGGAATCCTGTTCTCCCTCTCCCACTCCCCCTGCTGTGTTCCCTCTCTCT
>PISX010035102.1:0-13282 GCA_004024625.1 Mellivora capensis
TTGGTGATCACAGCTTTGTAGTAAAGCTTGAAATCAGGTAATGAGATGCCACCAGTTTTATTTTTGTTTTTCAACATTTCCTTAGCGATTTGGGGTCTCTTCTGATTCCATACAAATTTTAGGATTATTTGCTCCAGCTCTTTGAAAAATACCAGTGGAATTTTGATGGGAATGGCATTAAAAGTATAGATTGCTCTAGAAAAAAAAAAAGTCAATGCTTAATTTTTTAAATTCTTTAATTTTTTTAACTGATTTCAATTGGCCATGAATTTTAAACATATTTCTCTGGGTAAATGTGAGTTACATTATATGTAACATAGTCCATAATCTGACCTAAATTGTACATTAATAAATATAGGATTGCCTGCCTGCAGGCCTGTTTTTCTTCTTCCTCCTTTTGTTCAAACATACAGTGCCAGAGCTGTGGTTAGTATTGTGATGGATGTAAATTAACCCTACTTTTGAGAATTTGAAGTCTAAAATGTTAAATAACATGAGTACATGTTTTGTAAAACTAACGAGAGAAAGAAAGAAATGAGGCTGTGGCCATGCCGTCCTTTCTGTGGCCTGCAAGCAAGATGCAGCAGATTGCTTGAGGTCTTGCTGTGGGGGGGTGTATTTATGAAGATTAGGAATAGTAGGCAAGTAGACTTTTTCCCCTAAACCCAAGAAACAAGAGTTTTAAGATCCCCTATGTTCTATGAAAGACTACTTTCTCTATTTTTGCAAGGAGAGTCAAACTCAGTGTTAAATATAGTTCACATATTCAAGGGTTTAATTATAAAAAGGAAGGTTTTGAACAAGCAAATTTATACTTCTCTACTGTAATTGGATTATGATTGTTAATTAATTAATTAACTTGAGGGGACTGGGAGAGAATCTTAAGCAGGCTCCATGCCAGTGTGGACGCCAACGCAGAGCCCTATCTCAGGACCCTGAGATCATGACCTGAACTAAAATCAAGGGTCTGATGCTTAACTGAATGAGCCACCCACGCGCCCCTGTAGTTTTCTTTAAAGAATATAATTCTTGCGATGCATTTCATCTTTTTTTTTCTTTTTCTTTTTTTAGGATGGGGAGAGGGGAGAAGGAAGGGGGGAGAGAGAGACACACAAACATAGACTGTTTCTAAATATGGCTATTTCAACTAGAAGAATGTTGAGTATTTGCCCCTAAACGTACACAGTTTGATAATGACTCTAAGAATCTTTTAAAGCGGCTATGCTCTTTGAAGGGGTATTATGAAAACATAATAGGCTATGTTTACTTCTTTTTTTTTAAGATTTTATTTATTTATTTGACAGGCAGAGATCACAAGTAGGCAGAGAGGTAGGCAGAGAGAGAGAGGAGGAAGCAGGCTCCCTGCTGAGCAGAGAGCCTGATGCGATGCGGGGCTCCATCCCAGGACCCTGGGATCATTACCTGAGCCAAAGGCAGAGGCTTTTAAGCCACTGAGCCAGCCAGGTGCCCCTAGGCTATATATACTTCTTAATTCTCATTTTTGTCCTCTCTAATATTTTCTATATACAACTGAAAATCCACTCACACCTGATGAGGGGTTCCAGGGATAGCAGCAAACTCAACCTCTGTTCATTTCTCAAAATTATTAGATGGTTTTGATTTTTCTTAGCAACCATGGAAATACTACTTGGGTATTTTATTTTTGCCAACAAAATAATACACATATTTAGTAACTACTGACTTTTGAAGAAGCATTTTCAAACATATTAAAATATTTTTATTATTTACATTTAAAATCTACATGAATATCATTTAAATTTTATATTTATTTCCAGTGGGGTTGCAATAATAGAAATGAGGCTTAAACTTTAGTGCCTGAAATTTCTTTAATATAAAACAAATGTATCCATGTTTTGATGATCTCAAAAAGAATTCATTGTACCCTTGTTGGTTTTTAAGGCCAATTAAACTACTGAACAAAAACAATTTAATTAAATCTTTTATATCATCTTTTATTAATATGTGATAAGTGTGACAGGATCTGGTATATATTTTAAGAGAATTTGTTACTGATTTCTTAATCAAATCACAAGAATTTGGTCATTGAGATTAGTCTTTAAATATTTTCATTTGTGTTTAAGAAATATAAAAGTAAGAGAAATGAAATAAGTATGGGTGAACTCATCAAGTTTTATAGTTTTTAGTGATCTCCAATAATGCTTCAAGTGTTTGGAACATTTTTCTAAGCTTAGAATGGAAATCTATTAGGATATGTGCCCAGATTGCAAAGTCCTTATATAATTTGGAAACTCTGTCCACAGAGGGGGCACCTGGTGGCTTAGGTGGTTGAGTGTCAGCTTCTTGATTTCAGCTCAGGTCGTGATTTCTTTGTCTGTCCTGGGATGGAGCCCAGGGTTGGGCTCTGTGCTCAGCACTGAGTCTGCTTTCCCTCTCCCTCTGCTTCTCCCCGACTCGTGCTCTCTCTCAAATAAGTAAATAAATACATAAAATCTTTAAAAAATCTATCTGTTCACAGAGGAAGCACAAATTAAAAGGCATGTTTGTACCAGTATGAAAAATGTCTTCCCAACCATTAATGATAGGACATGATAGGACTGTGTACTAACACATGTTAATGAGAGAACCTTTTCCATATTCTTGTAATTGTGGTTGAGAAGGAGTCATATAGCCTCTCCCAGTGAGATAAACTGAGAGATGTGGCAGTTATTTGATGACCTTGTGGCCTGAGATTTATGGGGAAAGAAAGAATGAAGTAGATATGCAGGGATAAGAAAGAGGAGTGTGTGTGTATGTGGGCCTGTGTATTTAAACAGTATTTGCTAAGTTTTAAGCAATTAAATAATACATTTCATGTCTGGGATATGGACAAGGATAAAGAAACGATGGTAATAAAAGCAAATGTGGAAGTAAAGCAAGGTCAAGTTTGGCCTCCATTTCAGTAATTCACTTTCATACTCCTGATTTTAGCCTTTAACTGTATGATGTAAGATAAGCCAAAAAAATTATTGTACAGGTACGTCTTCTCAAGTTATAAATATTATTAATTTCTTGTTGGGGTTTTGCTGCATGCAGTTTCTAAAGATTTATGTGTTGGTGACATATTTGTGAGTCCCTGCATGGATAAGTATATCATTTATGTTCATCACATATAAGTGAGAGCTTAGCTGAATACAGAACTCTCAAGTCAAAAAATTTGCTCCTAAATTCTGCAATGATTGCTTAATTTTCTTCTGAAATTTTATGATGCTCAGAAGTAATTATCTAGTTTGAAAAAGAGTCTCTTTTTCTGTCTAAATTTTTGTCATCCTTGTAATTTGAAAAAAATTTGAAGGATTTTTCTAGATGATTATTTGTTCTTTAAAAAACAGGAAAAGAATCTTAATGTACATATTTGGTATATTTTTCAACTCGATAGTGTTTTGGGCATTATAGATTTTATGACAGTTTTTCAAAGTTTTTTTGTTGTTGTTGTTCTCCTTTAAAACTTTTCTGTTCTCCATCCTTTGGATCTGTTCTCTCATTTCTCACTGTTTTCATCCTCTTATCATTTTCCTTTGCATACTAGGAAGAGTTCTCATGATGGTTTGTACTTAATTAATTTTTTAAAAATATTTACTTATTTAGAGAGAGAGAGAGTGTGTGTGGGTGCACAGTGGAATGGGGGGCAGATGAAGAGGGAGCGAGATACTCAAGCAGGCTCCCCATCCACCTCAAAGCCTGATACAGGCTCCATCCCACAACCCTGAGATCATGACCTGAGCTGAAATCAAGAGTTGGTCACTTAACTGACTGGGCCATCCAGGTGCCTCTCCATTAAATTATTATTTTTTTAATTCTGTGAATTATGCACTTTCTTACTCCATTATATATGGACATTCTGCTATTAAATAATTTTATTCTGTTTATCATCTGTCCCTAGTTTCCTTTCATCTTAAGACTTTCTCTTCCAGAATAAGATTGTATATTTTCTTAAAATATTAAGTATATAAACTTTGAAAATTTTCTTCAGTTGCCACTATCAAAACATTTTCCAGTGTGTGTTTTCTATTATTTTGAAGGGGAAAAAAAAGATGTTTCTTTGATCTTGTTTCCAAAGGAAAGAGAGTAGTTTTTTTTTAATTTTTTTAAAGATTTTTATTTATTTATTTTATGGAGAGAGAGATCACAAGTAGGCAGAGAGGCAAGCAGAGAGAGAGAGAGAGAGAGAAGCAGGCTCCCTGCTGAGCGGAAAGCCCGATGTGGGGCTCAATCCCAGGACCCTGAGACCATGACCTGAGCTGAAGTCAGAGGCTTTAACCCACTGAGCCACCCAGACACCCCGGAAAGAGAGTAGTTTTGACAACAGCATTTAAGGGCCAGAATCATTAGCATTAGTGATGCAAGCTGCAGTGTGCTAAGCCTGTTGTCCATGATATCAGTCAGACAGTCACTGGCCGTGGTGCCCAGCAGTATAGTAGTGCCTAAATGAGCCAGTTCTGTCACGTGAATTTGTTGTGATTCCAGATGCTATGGCTACAAATCTAACTCTGTACCAAAGATCCTGTAGGTTATATACAGTTTTGCTAATATATAAATATATTAATATATTTTTGTTTTGAAATTTTCCAGGGTCACCTTATGTTATCTGCATGTGAAGCCTTGTACAGGAAATCAAAAAGACTTGCTCATTCTCTTCTTTTTCTTTATTTTCTCATTTATTTTTATTATATACTTTTATTTGTGTGTTCAGATAAAATTTTATGATACTCAAATGTGAACATTCTAAGGATTTGTTGAAATTCTTTTACCTTCCTTTCTTCCCCTTTTTTTGCACATTCAAAGACATGCATTGTTATTCTTTTGTGTTTTCAGGGAATTTTAATTATGAACGTTTATATACAATCCTCCCTCATAAATTCTGAAGTTTATTCTGGTCAGAATATAGATCTTTGATTAAAAAAAAAAACCCTCTCACATAATATCACAATGCCCTTGCAGAAAAATTGAGGACTAGGTTCATTCTCCATGTTAGCTGCCTCAAATAGAATTTCTATTTATAGAAATCCTGTATGTTCAAAATAATCCATATAAGTTCAGCTCTACTATAATTTCTATAAATCACAAGAATTGACTTGACCTTCTTTCTTCATTAAACTGCCTTTGACTTTTGAGTCCTATTTTTTTTTTGGGGGGGGTCAGTTCATGTCCTTTTTTATTCCAAGTCCTAGCATCTGTCCATATGTTCCTCATGTTTGTTTGTTTGTTTATATAAATGTAAAAATTTAACAAATTTTACTTAAATTCCATTTAGTTAATATACATTATGATACTAGTTTCAGATGTATAATATAGTGATCAATACTTCCATACATCACCCAGTGCTCATCACTCATTTCACCCATCCACCTCCCCAACTCCTCTCTGGTAACCATCAGTTTGTTCTCTACAGTTAAGAGTCTGTTTCTTGGTTTGACCCTCTCTCTCTCTCTTTTTTTCCCCCAAAGTTTTTATTTAAATTTCGATTAGTTAACATACAGTGTAATACTGGATTCAGGTGTACAATTCGGTGATTCATCACTTACAACACCCAGTACTTATCACAGGTGTCCCTCTTAACTCATCATCCCTTTAGCCCATCCTCCTGCCCACCTCCCCTCCAGTAACCCTCAGTTTATTCTGTATAGTTAAGAAGCTTTTTTCTGGTTTGCCCCTCTTATTTCTCTGTTCCTCCATGTTCATCTGTTTTGATTCTTAAATTCTTTGGAGGAATGAAATCATATTTGTCTTTCTCTTATTGCTTCTTTTAGCATAATACTCTCTACCTCCATCCACACTATTGCAAATAGCAAGATTTCATTCTTTTTGATGGCTGAGTAATATTCCAGTGTGTTTGTGTATGTGTGTATGTGTGTCATACACACATATGACATACATACATACATACATATGACACACTTATACACACATAAGCTCCTCTTTAGCCATTCATCTACCCATGGACACTTGGGTTGCTCCCATAATTTGGCTGTTGTAGATAATGCTGCTATAAGCATCAGGGTGTGTATATCCCTTCAAATTAATATTTTTGTATTCTTTGGGTAAATACCACATAGTACAATTGCTGGATCATGGATAATTCTGTTTTTAATGTTTTAAGGAACCTCCATACTATTCTCCAGAGTGGCTATACCAGTTTTCATTTCCACCCCAGTGCCAGAGGATTCCCCTTTCTCCACATCTTTGCCAACACTTGTTTCTTTTGTTGGTAATTTTAGCCATTCAGAACAGCTGTGAGATGATATCTCATAATTTTGATTTATATTTCTCTGATGATCACTGATGTTGAACATATTCTCATGTGTCTATGGCCATCTGTATGTTCCCTTTGGAGAAATACCTTTCATGTCTTCTGCCCATTTTTACACTGGATTATTTACTCTGTGTGTGTGTGTGTGTCTGTGTCTGTGTGTGTGTGTGTGTGTTGAGTTGTATAAATTCTTTATTTTGAATTAATAACCTTTCATCAGATATATCATTTGCAGGTACCCTCTCCCATTTCATAGGTTGTATTTTAGTTTTGTTGATTGTTCCTTAGCTTCAGGAGCTTTTTATTTAATATATTCCTAATAGTTTATTTTTGCTTTTTTTCCGTTGTCTCAGGAGACATTTCTCAAAAGAAGGTGGTATGGCATAAGTCAGAGGTTATTGCCTGTGTTCTCCCCAGGATTTTGATAACCTCTTGTCTCACATTTATGTCTTTAATCCATTTTGAATTTATTTTTGTGTATGGTGTAAGAAAGTAGTCCAGTTTTATTCTTTTGCATGTTTCTGTCCAACATGTTTTTTTCTGTCCAACATCTTTTGCATGTTTCCTAACACCATATGTTGAAGAAACTCTCCTTTTCCTATTAGATATTATTTCCTGCTTTGCTGAAGATTAGTTGACCATAGAGTTGTGGGTTCATTTCTAGGTTTTCTATTCTGTTCCTTTGATCTATATGTCTTTTTTTGTGCTAGTACCATACTTGATCACTACAGATTTATAATATAACTTGAAGTCTGGAATTGTGATGCCTCCAGGTTTGCTTTTCTTTTTCAAGATTGCTTTGGCTATTTGGGGTCTTTTGTGTTTCCATACAGATTTTAGGATGATTTGTTTTTAGCTCTGTGAAAATTGCTGTTGGTATTTTGATAAGGATTGCATTAAATCTGTAGATTGCTTTGGGCAGTATAGACATATTAACAATATTTGTTCTTCTTATCTATGAGCAGGGAATGTTTTTCCATATCTTTGTGTTCGCTTCAATTACTTTCATCAGTATATTCAGAGTACAGGTCTTTCACCTCTTTGGTTTGGTTTATTTCCAGGTATCTTATTATTTTTGGTGTAATTGTAAATGGAATTGATTCCTGAATTTTTATTTCTGCTCCTTCATTATTGGTATATAGAAATGCAACAGATTTCTGCATGTTAATTTTATATTTGGGATTTCACTGAGTTAGTGTATATGTTCTAGCAAGTTTCTGGATTTTCTATGTAGACCGTCATATCATCTACAAATGGTGCAAGTTTTACTTCTTTCTTGCCAATTTGGTTGCATTTTCTTTCTTTTTGTTGCCCGATTATTGTGGCTAGGACACCCAGTACTATATTAAATAATATTGGTGTGAATGGACATCCCTGTCTTGTTTCTGATCGTGGAGGAAAAACTCTCAGTTTTTCTCCATTGAGGATGATATTGGCTGTGGGTTTTTCATATATGGCCTTTATGATGTGGAGGTATATTCCCTCTAACCCTACTTTATTGAGATTTTTTGTTTGTTTGTTTTTGTTTTTTATCTTGAATGGATGTCAAATGTTTCTGCATCTGTTGAGAGGATCATATGGCTCATATCCTTTCTTTTATTAATATGGTATATCACATTGATTTGTGAATATGGGACCACCTCTGGAGCCCAGGAATAAATTACACTTGACTGTAGTGAATGATTTTTTAATGTATTGTTGGATTTAGTTTGCTAGTATTTTATCAAGAATTTTTACATTCATGTTCATCAGAGATACTGGCTAATAGTTTTTTTGTTTTTGCTTCTATTTTTGTTTGTTTTATTTTTGCTTTTAGTGGAATCTTTATCTGGATTAGGTATTTGGGTAATGCTGGCCTCATGGAATGAATTTGGGAGTTTTCCTTTCCTTTCTATTTTTTTGGAGTAGTTTGAGAAGAATGGATATTAACCGTTCTTTACATGTGTGGTCGAATTCCCCTGGGAAGTCTTCTGGCCCTGGGCTTTTGTTTGTTGGGAGATTTTTGATGACTGCTTCAATCTCCTTACTGGTTATGGTTGTGTTCAGGTTTTCTATTTCTTCCTGTTTCGGTTTGATAGTAGATGTTTCTAGGAGTTCATGCTTGTTGGAGTATATTTTTTCAGAGGACCAGCTCCTGATCCTGATCTCATTGATCTGTTCTGTTGTTTTGTTCTTTGTTTTGTTGTGTTTTTGTTTGTTTGTTTAGTTTCTGTATCATTCATTTCTGCTCTAATTTTTATTTTAATTTTTATTGTTTCCTTCCTTCTTGCTCCTGTCACTTGCTTTTGATCTCCGTTTGCATGACAAATATTTCTCCATCCCCTCACTTTCAATCTGCAGGTGTCTTTAGGTCTAAGTGTCTCTTGTAGGCAACATATAGATGGGTCTTGTTTTTTTATTCATTCTGCTACCTATGTCTTTTTATTGGAAGGTTTAGTCCATTTACCTTCAAATTATTGATAGATATGTATTTATTGCCATTTTATTGCTTATTTTGTCATCATTTATGGGAATTTTCTCTGATCCTTCCTTGTCCTTGTCACTTTTGGTGTCTTTATTTCACTTGTAGAGTCTCCTTTGATATCTTTGGTAGGCTGGTTTATTGATCATGAACTCCTTTAGTTTTTGTTTGGGAAACTGTTTATCTCCTATTCTGAGTGATAGCTTTGCTGGATGAATTATTCTTGGCTACAGATTTTTTCCATTCTGCACTTTGAGTATATTACGCTACCCTCTTCGGGTTTGCCAAGTTTCTGTTGAGAAATCTCCAGCTAGCCTTAATGGGTCTTCCCTTTGAAGTTAAGGACTTATTTTCTCTTGATGCTTTTAAGATTTTTTTTCTTTATCATTATATTTTACAAATGTTATTGTAATATATGTTGGTGTTGGCCTGCTTTTGTTGATTTTGTTGGGAGTTCTCTGTGCCTCCTGTATTTAGATGTCTGTTTCCTTCCCCAGAGTAGAGAAGTTTTCAGCATTATTTCTGTGCATAAATTTTCTGCCTCCTTTTCTCTCTTTCTTCTGGGACTGACTCATAATAAAAATGTATTATGTTTGATGGAGTCACTGAGTTCCCTAAGTCTAATGTCATGTTGCATCAACATGTTCAGCTTCATTAATTTCCACTATTTTGTTCTCTAGGTCCCTAATTCATTCTCTACTTCTTCCAGCCTGCTGTTTATTGTATTAAGTCTGTTTCTAATCTCATTTATTACATTCTTCATCTCTGATTGATTATTTTTTAACTGTTTTATCTCTATGGTAAAGGTCTCACTGATGTCTTCTATTCTTTTCTCAAGCTCAGTAAGTATCCTTGTGTTTGTTGCTTTAAGTTCTCCAACAAGCATGTTACTTATATCTGTTTCTCTTAGATGTCTGGCTGTGGCCTTTTCTTGTTCTTTTAGTTGGGATAAATTCCTCTGTCTTATCATTTTGTCTAACTTTCTCCCTTCCTTTCTGTGTTAGAAAAGTCAGTTATGTCTCCTTCTCCTGAAAGTAATGTGAAGGAAAATTCATGCAGGGACCAAGGCCTAATGCCTCAGGGAATGTCCCTAGTATATTCTGCTTGCATTGTGCTATTGTTTTGGTTGCTGTGTCCTTCAGGCCAGTTGACTGCAGAGGCTTTCCTTGCCTGTTGTCACCAGTATTTGGTCCCTGGCCTGATGTGGTGAGTTTTAACTAGGTGTATTCTGGTCTTCTTGTGAGGTCAGACCCGTCAACACCTCCACTGGAACCGAGGCCCTGGAGAACTCTCTGGTTGGGAGATGTGGTGTGGGCAGGAGTTTCTATTGGTTTTCTATGGGAGGGGCCTGCAATGCTGAAACTGAGGCTAGTGTGACTGAGGATAGTTCTGCCACAATGCATGAGGGTGATATAAGCAAGTTATGCAGCCAGTGTCCATGCTGAGCTGTTTCCTTCAAGTAGCTCTGTGTTTATACTGAGGAGTAAGGTAAGGAAACGGCACCAGCCAGCAGCTTTGTTTCTAGAGAGGGCTATTCTTGAAAGGTGCCTTGCAAGGAGGTATTCCTAGAAGAGTAAATAATCTTCCATTCTCTGTGCCCCAGGCTTTCTGTAGATCCCTATTTCCACTCCATCTTCTCCTGGGTTATTTGTCTGCTTTTTCTTTATGAGAAGCTCATTACTCTTCTGGATCTATCCCAACCAAGCCCGCCAATCTTTAACATTCCAGGAATGGATAAAGAAGATATGGTCCGTATATATAATGGAGTATTATGTCTCCATCAGAAAGGATGAATACCCAACTTTTATATCAACATGAATGGAACTAGAAGAGATTATGCTGAATGAAATAAGTCAAGCAGAGAGAGTCAAGTATCATATGGTTTCACTTAATTGTGGATCATAAGGAACAACATGGAAGACATTGGGAGATGGAGAGGAAAAGTGAGAAGGAGTAAATCGGTGGGGGATACAAATCATGACAGACTATGGACTCTGAGAAACAAACTGAGGGTTTTGGGCAGGGGGACTTGGGTGAGCCTGGTGGTGGGTATTATGGAGAGCATGTATTGCATGGAGCATTGGGTGTGATGAATAAACAATTAATTTTGGTATACTGAAAAAGAATTAAATTTTTTAAAAATTCAGGCTCTAACCTGGTTGAAAGAATTCACTAAATTCAGCCCCTCTCATTTTCTAAGCCAATGACTTTGGGAAGATGATGTTCTTTTGCATTCCCCTGTTTGCTCCTTTCTCCTTTGTCCTTCTCCATGACCACAGCTCCCTCCTCTCCACAGCACCTGCCATCTGTTTCTCCTCTAAACCATGTCTTCCCACTTCCTGCCTTCTTTGATGTGGCCTCTTCTCATCTTTTGGTTGTGGAGTTTGTTTTGTCAGTTTTCAGGTCAATTTCTAGTCTCCAGGTCAATATTTAGGGTGATATGATAGTTACCTAGTTGTGTTTGTGGGCCAAGACCTGCCTAGGGTCCTCCTACTTTGTTGCTAACTTCCTCTCTCCAGCTGAATATAAAAGCTTAACAAGACATGTGGCTGTTATTTCTGAGAAAGAGAATGAACCATATGTCAGTGATAGAGAAAATAAAGGTTTTATGCTTGCTGTTTACAAAAATTTCCTGGAGACCCTGTAGCACAGCCTCTACCTCCCTCATACTTTATATTATGATCATCCTCTCAACTTTTTTCAGTGTTTATTCTTACCAAATATATTTCTTAACTAACATTTTGTCCATTCCAAACATGCCCTAATAATCACCTGCATTTGTTCTGAATAAGCCAACTTACTCTCTACTTTTTGTGATTATTTCAAATGGTGACTTCATTATTTTGTTCAAACTCATCTATGATATATTCCCATTCTTCTAATTAAGGATGATTATAACTTTTATTCAAAATTAATGTAGGGCTCCTGGGTGGCTCAGTTGGTTAAGTGTCTGTCTTTGGTTCAGGTCATGATCCTGGAGTTACAGGATCCAGTCCCACATCGGGATCCCTGCTCACCAGGGAGACTGCTTCTCCCCCAACCTCTCTCCTCTCATGCTCGCTCTCTTTCTCACAAATAAATAAAATCATTTTAAAAAAGGGGGGGGCGCCTGGGTGGCTCAGTGGGTTAAATCGTCTGCCTTCGGCTCAGGTTATGATTCCAGGATCCTGGGATCAAGCCCCGCATCAGGCTCTCTGCTCAGCAGGGAGCCTGCTTCCTTCCTCTCTCTCTGCCTGCCTCTCTGCCTACTTGTGATCTCTGTCTGTCAAATAAATAAATAAAATCTTTAAAAAAAATAATGTAATATTATCTAGTGGACAGTTACCTATACTACTAATAGTCACTAAGTATATAGTTCCTTTAGTAGCCATATGGGAAATTTATACAAGCCTTTGTTTATAACCATAAGTAAAGAAAATGATGTACAATAGGCCTGGCTCCGAAGAGATGGAGTTTAATCAAACTCCATTATCCCAAAGGTTGATATCCAGGATCTATAAAGAACTTCTCAAACTCAACACGCACAAAACAGATAATCATATCAAAAAATGGGCAGATGATATGAACAGACACTTCTCCAGTGAAGACATACAAATGGCTATCAGACACATGAAAAAATGTTCATCATCACTAGCCACCAGGGAGATTCAAATTAAAACCACATTGAGATACCACATCACACCAGTTAGAATGGCCAAAATCAGCAAGACAGGAAACAACGTGTGTTGGAGAGGATGTGGAGAAAGGGGAACCCTCTTACACTGTTGGTGGGAATGCAAGTTGGTGTAGCCACTCTGGAGAACAGTGTGGAGATTCCTCAAGAAGTTAAAAATAGAGCTTCCCTATGACCCTGCAATTGCACTACTGGGTATTTACCCCAAAGATACAGATGTAGTGAAAAGAAGGACCATCTTACCCCAATGTTTATAGCAGCAATGGCCACGGTCTCCAAACTGTGGAAAGAACCAAGATGCCCTTCAACGGACGAATGGATAAGGAAGATGTGTTCCATATACACTATGGAGTATTATGCCTCCATCAGAAAGGATGGATACCCAACTTTTGTAGCAACATGGACGGGACTGGAAGAGATTATGCCGAGTGAAATAAGTCAAGCAGAGAGAGTCAATTATCATATGGTTTCACTTATTTGCGGAGCATAACAAATAACACAGAGGACATGGGGAGATGGAGAGGAGAAGGGAGTTGAGGGAAATTGGGGGGGAGATGAACCATGAGAGACTATGGACTCTGAAAAACAACCTGAGGGTTTTGAAGGGGCGGGGGGTGGGAGGTTGGGTGAGCCAGGTGGTGGGTATTATGGAGGGCACGCATTGCATGGAGGACTGAGTGTGGTACAAAAACTATGAATTCTGTTACGCTGAAAAGAAATTTAAAAAAATAAAAGCCTAATGGCAGTTTGTATTTGTTTGTTGCTCTAAACTTATACATGTTTCCATCAGTAATTCTTATATCTTGCATAAAATCTCAAAATACAAGACTTACCATCTCATCCAAAAGCAAAGTATCACTGGGCTCGCCCCATTGGAAGG
>PISX010035103.1:0-13282 GCA_004024625.1 Mellivora capensis
ATGGGGGGCGCCTGGGTGGCTCAGTGGGTTAAAGCCTCTGTCTTCAGCTCAGGTCATGATCTCAGGGTCCCGGGATCGAGCCCCGCATCAGGCTCTCTGCTTGGCAGGGAGCCTGCTTCCCTTCCTCTCTCTGCCTGCCTCTCTGCATACCTGTGATCTCTGCCAAATAAATTTAAAAAAAAAAAAAAAAGAATGAGACATGGGTTTATCCAATTCTAATTGTCTAATTCTAAACCTAAGATAAGGTTGAGATGGTATCCTTTCAATCAGGTGTTCCAGAAATGGATACTCCATTCATCCTCCTCAGTACTATTTTGAGTTGAGAGAAGTTGGATCTTTAGTATTACTCCCCACATATTATACATCATGTATGAATTATATACCACACATTAATTAATTCTGTGCATTAGAATATCCAGTATCAATATAATTCTGGCTATTTTTAAACATGTATGAATTGTATTCCGTTCCATTTGGAGATACAAATTGAATAGTCACTACCCAGGATCAACGTCTCCAGCCAGCAAGGCATAGTAGAAGAACCAGCCTGAGAGTCAGGACACCAAGGGACTAAGGCCATGACACTGCTAGGGATTGGCTCTGTAGCCCAGGGCAAGTCAACATCTGGTTTCAGTTTCCTCATCTGGAAAAGGGGAGTATTTAACTAGAGGATTTTAAGATCAAGCCTTTTTAAGATCTATCATCTTCAACTGTGGCATGTTATGATTTTGAATACTCAGTACAACCAAATCAGAAATTAAGCCACTTTTCTGAAATTGGGGCAATTATGTAACAAAGCAAAATGTGCTCTAGACAGGTTATTTGGGATAATATCCACCCTAAAGATAATAGCTGTAACCAGGTAATATTAATTCAGTGAACAGACTTGGTAGTGTTTTCCTCAATTCTTTGTTGCTTGAATTGACTATACCTATTTTCTAACACTTTATACATAAATATAAAGAGGTAGAACATTCCTACTCCCATTGCCTTTTGGCCTTCTTTAGCCCAACTAGTCTCAAAAATAGAAAACGTTTGAGTTGAATCAAACTTAGAGGAGGGGAGATAGAGACTGGGCATAGAGAGATCTGTCCTTCTAAATGTAACTAATTTTTTTCCAAATATAAGGAATTTTTTTTAAATGGATTACTATAATTCCTTAGGAAAAGCTCTGTATTTGTCTGGAAAAAAGTATTTAAAGATTTTAGCCAACCTGCTTGGTGTAAAATTCCAAGGGAAGTTAAAGAAAATAGAAATATTCTACATGAGTAAGGGGAAGTCTGGTTGTTCTGGGATTTGGGGAAGGAAAAGGGGAGCCAAGGGGTTGGTGGAAAGCCAAGACCTTCCTAAGATGTGGCCTTTCTCCTGGGAGCTCCAAATCATCATTAAGGTTACAGAGGCAAGTGAATTTATGGAAAATGGTGAAGGGATTATAGTTTGCATCTAGATTACTGAAGACGAAACAGACACTCAGGACAGAGCAAAAGGACCTTGGACATGGAAGCTTTTGAAAAGTATGGTGATATTTTGGGACAGTCCTAATCCTTAGACCTTCATTCTTCTGGGAGCCTAAAGTGCCTCATTTAAAATCTGAACAAAAACAGGGTGTCAGAAATCAGTGAGATGGAGACCCTTGGGAACAGAACACAGCTGTAGCTGAAAGGAGAGGAAATGGGCTTAAGAACATTGAACATTAAGACTAAGGGAAAGAAGGGGACCCTGGGTGGCTCTTTCGGTTAAGCAGCTGCCTTCTGCTCAGGTTGTGATCCCAGGGTCCTGGGATTGAGTCCCATTTAGGGATCCCTGCTCAGCAGGAAATCTGTTTCTCCCTCTCCCTCTAGCTCCCCCTGCTCATGTTCTCTCTCTCTCTCTTTTCTCTAAAATAAATCTCATAAAAAAAAAAAAAAAAGACTAAGGGAAAGAGGAACTGAAAAGAATTCTGCAATATATTTGTGCATCGTATTTTACCTAACCTGGGCTCAACTGGCAATTTTAGTTAGAACTGCTCTAAGAATTTCTAAGGTTTGTAGCGCCTTTCCATGCTGTGCTCAGATCCTTTCCTAGGCATGGGTTATAGAGAGAGAACTGTCTTCCCACATTTGGGATGTTAGCACTGTAGCCTCTCTCCTCCCAGAACCTGACAACTGTTTCTGAAGACACAAGTACTTCTAGCGCTGCCACTGGTGGACATTTCTGATAAAAGCCACCATTTCTATTAATCATACAATTACAGTTAATAAATAGGGACGACCAAAACTCAACTGGACAAAAGGGCAACAGGTGGCAACTTCAACAGGTGATCTTGGCAATGCAAGTAAATGAGATATTCTACAAGCACTATTTCCATTGGGAATACACTGTGCCAGTCATTTCCCCAGGAAGGTCTTGTTCAATCAGAGCAGTCCATTTTAGAAATGCATGCAACTTTCAGAGAACATGCTGAATTTTATTCAGCTGCGCTGTGTGCTCACAGCCCAGCTCATGATTCATGAACCTGCTGGAAGTATGGGGAAAAAAAGGATGCTCAAAGCCAGGGAGCTGTGAGTTCCTCACGTGTCATGTTCTATCTGTGCACAATAATCCAGGTTAACAGTCTTCCTTGTTAAAAGCAATATGGGATCATTTTTGTTAAGTAAACCCTCTCACACAAAATTAGAGAAGTCCATTTCAGATATTGGGCTATGAAGCAGCAATAAAGTGCAAAAATCCAATATATTTGTTTAAAAAGGGCAGCGGGGCACCAAGATAAGAGGCTAAGTAAATAAGTTTTTCCTGACATTGCAAGTGTGCCTTCCCCATTTTGTACCCAGGGAATTCTTCCTGGAATCATGCATCCTGGAGTCTCAGCTTCAGCAGCTGACACAGACAAATGAAAGAACTTCAAAATAATAACAAGAAACACAATCCTTTGGCAGTAAAATTAATGTGTTAGTACTTAAAAAGATAATAATAAATTGAGAAAAGATGAGATGTGTTAACCCATCAGAGATGCAGCCCTAGATGACAGCACAACACAGGACTCCTGAGTTCCCTGACCTTGGCACTGAGCATCAGACATGTGACAATGTACACATCCCGGCACTTTGTGGTAGATGTCTTTCCACATTGGGAGAAAACCCATGGCTCATACTTGCAAGTGGAGGATGCTGCCAAACCTCTGTGGAGTGTGTATTGGGGGCAGGTTTTATTTGGGGCAGGTTTTTTCCTGCTCAGTTTTCTTTCTATTTGTTCCCTCCCCCTTCTGCCTTGGGACATCACTGAGTCATTCATTCATTTTTTCCCTCTTCACCTATTCTGGTAGACACTATACCTACTGGAGGAGGCAAGAGAAGAGACATCCAAAGACAATTAAAATAGAGCCACCTGGCTGGCTCAGTCGGTGAAGCATCCGATTCGGTTCTCGGTTTCGGCTCAGGACATGATCTCAAGATCGTGAGATGGAGCCCCTAGTCAAGGTCAGCACTCAGCTGGGAGTCTGCTTGTTCCTCTCCTTCTGTTCCCCCCCCAGGTCTCTCTCTCTCACACACACACAAATAAATAAAATCTTTTTTTTTTTTAAAGAAAAAAACAAAGACAATTAAAGTTATAGTTCAAAGTCATGTAACTGCCATGTAGCCTTCTAGAACACACAATTTAACCACACAGCTATCTCCAAACAAGAAGGCTGAAGCCTGGAGGGGACGGTTGTCCTGCAGGTTCTGGTCAAGAATAGACTCAAGAGTCAAAAATGTAACAAGTCAAGCAAACTCATATTCCGACCTTCCCTTCTTCTCATTAACATTACAAGATCCAGAGGTGTTTGACTTCCCTGGTTCTGGCACAACACCCGAGCAAATTGTTGTGGGAAAGTAGAGTCTGATGCAGTTTCCATATACAGACATGATGAGGGCCAGCAGCTATCTTTTTACACTAAAGCTACCCATTTTCCTCCCCGGCAAGGGCTAAGTAATAAATGGACACAGTCAGGAGGATATCTGCATGCCAAAATTGGAGACTAGAACGGAATATGCACCTGTTTAGAGTACCAGAACCAAAAAAGGTTACCTGGCCTCTGGAACAAAAACCTAACAAACAGAATGTTAGTGTACACATTAGGGAGTGTAGCCTATGCTATCAAAGGAATTTATCTAAAAGTCTTTAATCATAATAAGCCACTTGTACAAATGCCAATTAGAAATCACCAAGAAAAGAAAGGAATGGCTCTTTGAAAGGTAAAAAACACAATCAAAACCAATAACCATAAGTTTTCTTCCTAGTTTTTACTTTCTGGTCTCATTTCCCTTTTCTCTTCACTTGCCTTGACTTCTCCTCTGGAATAAGATATTATAAATTAATCCCTTTCACTAGGAGAAGGATGACAACTCTAGCAGATTCTGTAAAGCAGGACTTGAGTAACTATTACATGATTCCACTTGATGGTGTGCAAAGAGAAAATGCTAGCTTAACAAACAGAATTGTTTCCAGTTTTCAAATAAAGCTTTGACTTTCATGGTCCAAATCTTACCATACCTGTTTCCTTTCTCCATCTTTATAGCCCAACCCCTAAAAAACCCTATGAATTTATAATTTGCTGTATCTTAAGGCTCAGGCAGCAGATTTAAAAGCATTCATTAGTAAATGGCTGTCATGCATTTTGAAGGAGAAAAGATCTACTTTACATGTTAAGTATATTTTACTGAAAGTACCATTTGCAATTTAATTCAACCACAGATTCCACTCATCTTGGCAGGTATAAGGATGACTTCATCCCAATTCAAGAACCAATTTCCCTGGAGATAGACAATCTAGTTCTAGAGTAGATTTGGGGAAATCTCTAGAAGACCATGATCATTATTATTATTACTTTGGGAAGAAACTAATCCAAACAGAAAATAAAGCTAGAACTCCTTTGATTCTCCTGCACTCAACCTACTGACAGTATACTTCTCTGTTGAGAAGAGAAAGCAAATACATATATATATACACATATATACATATTCATATATATACACACAAATACATGTATAACTTACATATATTTACACACTCTGGGTAGATGTGCCATTTCATTTACATGTATATGAATGAATATTATATATTTACAAATACATATATGAATGAACTGTTTGTGCATTTGAATGACTGAATCAATATATCTTTATACACATGCATTATATATCATATATGTGAACATACATACATGTATGTGTTATGTGTGTATTTGAATGAACTGGCACATCCAACCAAAGTGTGTACGTGTGTGTGTGTGTGTGTGTGTGAAAACAGAATTGAAATATTTGAAAGTGTTTTTTAATGCTCTTTAAGAAAAGATGACTTCTGACCAAGATGACCTCATAATTTTAACTTTTGTCTGCTCTATACATCTAGATATGAGACTGTGTAACAAATAGGAAACTGAAGAAATACAGCCTGCCTGGCTCAAAACCAAGATAAATATCTGTGTGGATCATCAACAAAACTGATAAATGGTGAGTGGGGCTAAATCCATGTACTTTCTGGGTCCTGGCTCTTGAAGCAGGCAGTGGAATATGGGAGGCTGAATAATGCAGTATAATAGGGAACAAATGGCTCCATGACAAATGAGATGTCAGAGCCTGTTGCACAACTTAAAGAAGGAATTAGCATGGAATTCCCATACAAAAGGGAATTGCCTGAAAAACACTCAGCCAATCTAAGACTGTTATTTAGGGAAGCAAGAATTACAAAGACACAGCTTCTTCACTGGGAACTGTACCTGACCATACACTGGCTTAAGGCTGAATGTGATATGTACCATTAATACTACAACTCAAATGTCCTGAATGACTTTTATAAGACCCAGTTTTCTACTTAGGGCCTTGGGTTTAGGTGACGGTGGCCACAAATCTTCAGTTCAAAGAGTGGTAATCCCAGAAGGTGACAGATGATAGTGAGGAGGGGAGAGAAAAAGAACCCTCCTCCCTTAAAATGAGCATACTGACCAGCATCCTAAAACACTAGCAGATAACATGATGTTAAAAAAACACAGAAAAATACAATCAATGTTTGGACATCAAGTCACACTTTAGAGAAGAAAAGCATCATAGAATTTAAAATGTATGTATTTGGAATGCTCCAAGTAATAAAAGAAAGAACTACATCGATTAAAAAATTATAGAAAATGAATAATAACTGAATTCAAACAAAATGTAATGAGTATTAGTAGATATGAAAAAAATCAATCTAGAAACTTGATGTTATAGTCAAAAAACAGAAAAATAATAAACACAAGGCTCAAGGCTGACAAAGATGAAAAGACAACTAGTCAATTTGAAAGTAATACTGAAGAGACATCAAATATAGAAAAAAATATACAAGTATAATTGAAAAATTTAAGTAAAATTAAAAGACTACGAGGCTAGATTGAGATACTCTGACAAACATCTAGTAAGAGTTGCAGAAAATTATCATAAAGGAAATGGTGGATAAATAACTTCTAAGGAAAGAGAAAATGAAAATATTCTGAGATTAAAGACATAACTAATTATTCAGCTGAAAATTATACTCAAACTACTAAGTAAATACATAAAAAATATATGCACATATCAACACATCACAGTGATATGACAGAATACAAAAGATTAAAATAACTACTAAAAGTTATGAGGTATAAAAAAAGAAAAGTTATGAGATTTAAAAAAAATACATATTATGTAGAAAGAAACAGATTTAACATCAGCCATTATGGATGGCTAAAGATGATGGAATGATATCAAACTATTAGACTGAAATAAGTATCAATGTAAAATGCAATTAATTTAATCTATAGTATAGAACATTTTAAATGATGTTTTATACACTAAAAGATTAAGGGACACAGATCAATACATCAATATGATTAATATTTTTAGCAAATTACATGAAAATATGGAAAATTTAATCACTGAACTAGAAAAGTCAAAATAATCCATTAGAAATTCTAGATCTAAAGAATTTAGTAACTAAAATTCAAAATTTGTTGGACGGGTAACATTATAATAGACACAGAGGAAGAGCTAATTGGTGATCTGAAAGAGAGATCAGAAGAAAATATCCAGAATGAAGCACTGAAAAGTAAACAAAAATAAAAGGAGAAAAGAGCAAAAGAGACATATTACATTCTGGAAAAACCTAATTTGGAATTTCAGTAGCAGAAGACGAAAATGAAGAAAGGGCAGGTACAATATTGAAAAGATAGTGCCTGAAAATTTTATTAAATCAATAGAACTTATTAAAATAAAGTTTCAAAACTGTGAAAAAGCTGGAGCAGGATACAAAATAAAACAATACCATATCAAGTAAACCTGTTGGAAGAAGTAAAAAGGAAGGACAAAACTAGTTTTTAGAAGGAAGCAGTAAAAACAAAGAAATGGCAGAGTAATGATAATAATCATTGCTCCCCTCTCAACAAAATGGTGGAAGTTATAAGACAGTGGAAGAGTGTCATAAAAAGAATTATAACAAATGTCAACTTAAGTTCTATACTCAGTGAAAATACCCTCCAAAATGAAAGTGAAGTGGGTGAACTTTTTTACATGAAAAAATTAATCATCAGCAGATACCATATAACGGAAATAACAATAGGCAGTTCTTCAGGTGGAAGGAGAAGGATACCGTATGAAAGAACAAATATGAAAATGGAGAAGAAAAGCAATAATTTTAGTAAACTGAAAATTGATTGTAACAAACAATGAAATTATAATGTGTTTAAGATATGTGTACATATATATATTTTAATAATGAGCAAAAGTAATCCATGGTGTTAAAAGTGAGGAATGAGGGAGAGTGTGATGAAATGAGAAGAGATACAGGAGGGTTTTTGGCTCCTGGTTTTGTCCTATTTCTTGATCTGGGTGATGGCTTCATGGCTGTGCTCACTTCATGATAAATTAAGCTCCACAGTTATGGTTTGTTCATTTTCCTACATGTAAATTACACTTCAGTAATGATTTTAGAAAAATTATGTCCAGGGCTCTGGGTGGCTCAGTTGGTTAAGCGTCTGAGTCTTGAGTTCAGTTGGAGTTATGATCTCAGGGTTCTGAGATCGAGCCCCATGTGGGGCTCAGCACTGGATCTGGAGCCTGCTTAAGGTTCTCTCTCTCCCACTCCCTCTGTCCACCCCACACCCCATGCTCACTCTCTCTTTCTCTAAAAAAAAAAAAAAAAAAAAAAAATTATGCACAAACATTATAACTTTTTAAGTCAAAAAACAAACAGTAAAATGGGGAATATTTTTGCAACTTAAATAACAAAAAATAGTTACTAAAATAATTAAAAATAGTTTCTAATAATGACATGCTTCTGTATGTTGATAGATAAGAGCAGTTTGATAGATAAGAAAAGCAATTATTTAAAAGAGAAAATCCAATGGAAAATAAACACATGAAGTGATCAATCTCATTAGTAGTCTAGGAAAAGCCAATTTAATATAAAATGTTCCTCCACTGCTCACCTATAATGTAAGATACAATACAAAAATGATGGTGTGAAGAAGAAATGCTCACCCATATTTTACTGATGAGCATGAATTACCATAACCCTTTGGGAAACTTTTCCGAGAATATCTATTGTACTATAGCAACACTTTGATAAGTTTATCTTATAAAACTTGAAAATATTTGTATATGACTTATATATACAAAGATGTTAATTTTTGGTAAAGGCAAATAAAAACAAAACAATAACAAATTCTTTGTAAATCCTATGTGGATATTCATCCATGGGAGGAAAATGTGAATAAATTGCAACTCATCCATATTGTGAAATATTATGTAACCATTTAAAAAAAAAACAGATGAGGGGCGCCTGGGTGGCTCACTGGGTTGAGCCTCAGCCTTCGGCTCAGGTCATGATCCAAGGGTCCTGGGATTGAGCCCCGTATCCGGCTCTCTACTCGGCGGGGAGCCTGCTTCCTCTTCTCCCTCTGCCTGCCTCTCTGCCTACCTGTGATCTCTCTCTCTGTCAAATAAATAAATAAAATTAAAAAAAAAGAAACAAACCCAGATGACACATTTGTACATATAGACCTGAAGAGATACCCAATATATCCAATTTAGGAAAGTAAGTCATGAGCACTATGGATTCTATTTTAATAAGAATTTTGTTATTCTTTGTTATTCTTATTCTTTGTTGCACCAAAAAAATTAAATATGTAAAGTATTTGTGTATTTTTATTAACAGAAAAATGTTGAAATAAAGTGGGAGAAATTTCAGTGGGAAGAGATTGCTACCTTTATTTTTTGCATCCTTACGTTATTCCACTAGATAAAATGAGCAGGTTTTTCCTTTGAAATTCAAAATTTGATGAGGAAAATTTAAGAAAAAATTCCTTCCTAATTATAAAAGTAGCATAATTCACTGAAATATACAGAGTGTACAAAATAAATTCTATATGAATATAACTACAAAGCTCTAAATTAAAACAAATATATTATACATGTATGTGTGCATATATGGCATATAAAATATATATTTAAAATATGTACATTTACATATATGTTTATATACATGTAAAATATGACCAAGTAAGGATTTTTCAGGAATGCAAAGTGGTTCAATATTAGAATATTGTTGGGAAAGGCCGTTTGTTTCCTTTTGTGCATGCATCTTTCTACCCTTCCTGTCTGCTTAAGAGTGGCCTTGGGCCTGAAATATTTCCTTACAGAATGCCAAGGAGTCCCCACAGCCTGTGCTGGGCATACCTCCTCATCTGGGAGTATTTTTCCCCCATTCATGGCTTGATGTGTGCTTCTTTGTTCTGCTTAAGGGCATGCATCATGTGACCCTCAGTCACACCCCCAGCTTTCTGAATTTCAGACCCCATGGGAGGGGCCAGGTCCCTTTGCTTGCAGAAGAGGGGTGCATGAAGACCATCACTCTGTCACTTTGGGAGGAGACCAACAGGCTGTGGGGGCCTAACAGCCACTACTAAAGCTGATGTTGCTCTGTCTCTTCTGCTTGGAAGTAGAACTGGTTCCGTCTAAAATTTGTGTGACTCCTATGTTTCTTGCCACACCAAACCATGGACGGAGTCATCGTCCTGAGACTGCGGCTCCTAGTGGAGTGGGATTCCTCCCCTGAAGGTGATAACAGCTGTCCCTTGCTGGGCAAAAATACTATAGTACTTGAATTCTTGAAACTTAGCAGTCATCCCAATAGATGCAAAAAAGACATTTGCTACATTTTGCGTATATATTCTGACTAAAAGTTATTAACCTAAAAAGAGGAAGACACTCTTATGATTGACTATTCCAAACCCAGAGCCAAATTTATAAAGCAAAATATAGTCATTCTCGTTAAAACTGTGAATGAACTACAGTGCTCTCATCCTATTTTTTTAATAAGGTTCAGGATGATTCAGCCACTGTAATGCACTACAGTTGACCTTCGAACAATGCCGGTGTCTGGAAGTCCGTGTGTACCTTTTTTTTTTTTAAAGATTTTATTTATTTATTTGTCAGAGAGAGAGAGAGAGAGCGAGAAAGAGCGAGCACAGGCATACACAGAGGGAGAAGCAGGCTCCCCGCCGAGCAAGGAGCCCTATGTGGGACTCGATCCCAGGACGCTGGGATCATGACCTGAGCCGAAGGCAGCCGCTTAACCAACTGAGCCACCCAGGCGTCCCAAACGTGTGTAACTTTTGACTCCCCAAAAGTTGCCTATCACTAGCCTACTGTTGACCAGAAGCCTGATAACATAAACAGTGGATTAAAACAATTTATGTGTTGTATGTATTATATATTGTACACTTACAATAAAGCAAGCTAGACAAACGAAAATGTTATTAAGAAAATCATAAGAAAGGGACGCCTTTCTTAAGTCCCTTAAGAAAGGGACTACCTACATCAATATTGTCTTATATAATACAAAACAGTGTAGATGTTATAAATATTACTAACACTAGGCATAAAAATGAAAAGATAAGGTGAAAAAGAAATTCATATTTACTTGCAGATATAATGATTCATGTACTGATATGATTACCAAATGGCAGCTTTGTGTCATTGATATGATTGTTTCATGGTAGCCTAGCCCATACATTAATGAATTAGTCATTATAAAATTTCATGGAATACAGCACTGCAGTCATAGTCAGAATACAGTATTAGAAAATTGTAATTTTCTAAAAGCACTTATCTATGATGATATGCTGATACATAGTTTCTCTGTTTATGTGAGAAAGAGACATACTGTCCAGTAATGCCATTCTTCAAAAGCAAGGAATAACATAGTTAAAAACAAAACCCACATTATTAATTTGATATTAAATATTGCTCACCTGATGCCTATGTAAAAATAGACTAAGCACTTCTTTTTTTTTTTTAAGATTTTATTTATTTGACAGAGAGACAGCAAGAGAGGGAACACAAGCAGGAGGAGTGGGAAGGGAGAAGAGCAAGCTTCCCACCGAACAGAGAGCCTGATGTGGGGCTTGATCCCAGGACTCTGAGATCATGACCTGAGCTGAAGGCAGATGCTTAACGACTGAGCCACCCAGGAGCCCCATGGCTAATTACTTCTGCATGAGCCTTGCATGCCATGTATTACACGAGGAATATTTAGGTGATGATGATGATGACACAAAATGTCTCCTCTTGTTTCTGCTGTACGGTTATTAGATCTTCCTACAAAGACATTCACACATAAATAACAGGTAAGCTTTTTAACTGTGTGGCATCGTCATTATTCACTATTCACTAAATGAAAGTGGTTCCTCATTGTTTCTACATTGAGCAGGCTGAGAAGGAGGAAGAGAAGAGGTTGGTCTTGCTCTCTCAGGGGTGGTAGAGGCAGAAGGGTAAGTGGGTAAGGCAGGACTCGATGATACATTTACAGAAATACACCCTAGCTTCTGTCTGCGTGTTTTGCTCTTTCATTTCTCTAAGAATATTTCTATATGGTACCAATCATTCTTCGATTTTCTTTAGTTTCAGTGCCCATATCATAGAAGGGTCCATATTGTAAAAGAAGTCACCAACAGTCTTGTGTAATGAGAACCTTCCTGCCATGTGGTCTAATGTCAGTTTGTTTTGGGGGGGATTTTTTTGGCATTGCTTCCTTTATGTCTTCTTCTTTGTCATCAGGAACTGGTTCAGAAGCACTCATCTCCATCAAGCTGTCTTTGGTTAATTCCTCTGGTGTGGTGTCTCTTAGCACTTAAATCTTTCCAAGGTCAGTGTCTTGACCTTCATCTCCCACCTTTATGGCCATATCCACAATCTCTTTCATGATTTCCTTGACTCGTTCTTTTTTAAATCCTGTGAAGTCACGTACAACATCTGGACATAGTTTTCTCCAGCAGGAATTTATTGTTTCAGGCTTGATGGCTTTTTTTTTTTTTTTTTAAATAACAGTGATGGCATCTTTAATGCTGTGATCATTCTAGACTTTCATGATGTTCTCTTCATTGAGTTTCTCTTCCATAGGGTTGACAATCCATCTTTTCCCTAGAGTATTGTGCATAATAAAACTTAAAGGTCCTTCTGACCCCCAATCTAGATGCTGAATTAGAGACATCGTGTTTTGGAGCAAGTAGATTACTTTGACACTTTTGCTTTGAATTCATGGGATTCTGGGTGACAGAAGCATCATCCAATATCAAAAGAACTTCAAAAGACAGTCCCTTATTAGCAAGGTACTTCCTGACTTCAGGGACAAAACATCACTATAATCAATCCAGAAAGAGGTTTCATTATCCAGACCTCCTTATTGTATGACCAAATGACCAGCAGCTGGTATTTATCTTTTCCCTTCAAGTTTCAGGGTTATTAGCTTTATAGACAAGGGCTGTCCTGATCATAAACCCAACTGCATTTCGCAAAACATTAGACTTAGCCTTTTCATTCTGGCCTTAAATCCTGGTGCTCACTTCTCTTCCTCATTAATGAATGTCCTTTGTGGCATTTTTTTTTTCCAGAATAGGGTACTTTCACCTGCATTAAAAACCTGTTCATGCAGATATCTGTTGTCCTCAATAAATCTCTTAATGGCCCCTAGGAACTTGTTGGCTTCCTCTTGCTGGGCAGAAGATACTTCTAATGTTATCTTGCAATTCTTAAGCCTAACTGTTAGGGTACACTGTTAGTTAGATTTTTTTTTTTTTTTTTTTTTTTTTTTTTTTTTTTTTTTTTTTTTTTTTTTTTTTTTTTTTTTTTTTTTTTTTTTTTTTTTTTTTTTTTTTTTTTTTTTTTTTTTTTTTTTTTTTTTTTTTTTTTTTTTTTTTTTTTTTTTTTTTTTTTTTTTTTTTTTTTTTTTTTTTTTTTTTTTTTTTTTTTTTTTTTTTTTT
>PISX010035104.1:0-13283 GCA_004024625.1 Mellivora capensis
AGCTCCTGAGCCACTGCCACATTCCAAGGTCTCCATGGACACCAGCCCAAATTATGACCCATCCTCATGAGAGCCCATTTCAATATAGCACCCTAGGTAGCTCACCCAAGCTCCAGAAAGCAGAAAAGGCCTTGTTGCTTGGAGCCAACAGGAATTCAAGGTGGGGTGTCAAGGCATCCATCCTTAGAACCTTTCTCTCAAGACTCTCCGTATGGGGCATCCTGGAACAAACCAGCAGGACTCGATTGTCCAGCAGAAGGAAATCTTGTGGTTTCAAGCAGCTCACAACCCCCAGTGTGGGAAATCCTCCATAGCCTCATCAGGCCCCCACATCCTGAAGGGGCCATCATGGACACAAACTCCAGCCTGAGCCAACGTCTAATCTTCACCCTGACTTCAGATGCAGGAGGTCTCTATTCAGCCTCTCCATCGTAGGCCTGCTGTGCCCATGGCCAGAAACCTATCTCCAGCTTGTGTTTTCAGACTTCCGTCCTCACACTCCTGGCCAACAAGCTCTCCAGATTGGGAATTCCGGAGCCACACTGTAGCACACTGGCTGCTCACCAGAGGAAAAATGTTGTCCTATGCCAACCTTGCTGTTGGCATGGTGTCAAACCTTCAGTGCAGGAGAGTCCTCAGGCCCATAAGGACACCCCCATGCTTGAGGGCCGCCTTGGGAACAAACAAGCATTGTGACCCTCAGCGTGAGCCCGTTGTTCAAGTATGGCCTCTCCATGGCTGGACCAAGAGCCCGCATATGGGGCTTGACATGCCTCGAGGCCCCCAATTCTAAAGAGAGGTCAGATTTTCCAGTAGCCCATTTCCAGGGCTCTGCTCTGGAATTCGTCTTTTGGAGGAACACCTGAGGCAGAAAACAGGACTCCTCCCTTCACACAGATTGGCCCCAAGCACTTGAGATCTGGGCCAATTCCCCAGAGAGTGAGACTCATCCATGGTCCCGGCGGCCACACATGCATTTTTGGAACTGTGTCAATCCCTCTGTGTAGGAGAATCCTGAGGGTCCCCTGAACCACCCCCACATTCCATGGTCTCCATGGACACCAACCCACATTATGACCCATTCTCATAAGAGTCCATTTCAACTCAGCCCCCTGGGTAGCTCACCCAAGATCCACCAGTTGGAAAAGGCTTTTTTGCTAGGAGCCTATAGGAATTCGAGGTGGGGTGTCCAGGTATCCATCCTTAGAACCCTTAACTTTAGACATTCCATATGCGGCGTCCTAGAGCCAACTGACAGGATTTGACTGGCCCACAGAAGGAAACCTTGCGTTGTGGAGCAACTCACAACCCCCTTTGTGGGAAAACCTCCATGGACTCAACAGGCTCCCACATCCTAAAGGGGCCATTATGAACACAAACTCCAGCCTGAGCCAACATCTGATCTTCGCCCTGACTATAGATGCAGGAGGTATCGATTCAGGCTCTGCATGGTAGGCCCATTGTGCTCTCGGCCCGAAATCTACCTCTGGCTTGTATTTTCACACTTCCGTCTTCACACTCCTTGCCAGAAGCTCTCAAGATTGGGAATTCCGGAGCTACACTGCAGCACAATGCCTGTTCACCAGAAGAAAAACATTGTCCTATGGGGCTGCCCAGAAACCCCAAATGAGGATCAAGCCACACCACTTAGCGATCGCACCGCAATTTCATAATATGCCCTGGGCAGTAATCCTCTGTCTGACACAGCCTCAGCCCGAACCTCCCATCAGACACGGAGACAGCTGGCTGCACAAGCATCACATCCAGCTCGCTATGGCCTTAGGCCATCATCTCTTGCCAACCTGGGTTTTCAGGCACCTAAATCTAGACCTGATCTCCAATCCCTGCACAGGGGGAAACCTGATCCACAAATCAGAGCTCCTCCTTCTCGATGTCAGGACACCTTGCTGTTGGCATGGTGTCAAACCTTCAGGGCAAGAGAGACCTGAATGGCCCATGAGGCCACGCCCATGCTTGAGGGCCGCCTTGGGCACAGACACGCCTTGGGACCCTCAACTTGAGCCACGTGTTCAAGTAAGGCCTCTCTGTGGTTTTACCAAGAGCCCGCATATGGGGCTTGCAATTCCCTGAGGCCCCCAATCCTAACCAGACGTCAGATTTTCCAGTCGCTCATACCCCAGGCGCTGCTCTGGAATCTGTCTTTGGAGGGACACCTGAGGCAGAAAACAGGACTCCTCCATTCCAACAGAATGTCCACAAATTCCCCAGAGAGGGAGACTCATCCATTGCCCAGGCGGCCACCCTTGCATTTCTTTGGAGCTGTGTCAATCCCTCCGGGTAGGAGAATTCTGAAAGGCCCCTGAGCCACTGTCACATCCAATATCTCCATGGACACCAACTCACATTATGACCCATCCTCATGAGAGTCCTTTTCAACTCAGCATCCTGCGTAGCTCACCCAAGATCCAGCAGGCAGAAAAGTCCTTGTTGCTTAGAGACAATAGGAATTCGAGTTGGGGTGACCAGCCGTCCATCCTTAGAACCCTTCTATCGAGACTTTCCATATTGGGCATCCTGGAGCCAACCAACAAGACTCGACTGTCCCGCAGAAAGAAACCTTGCGGTTTGGAGCACCTCTCAACCCCCAGCGTGGGAACACCTCCATGGCCTCATCAGGCTCCCACATCCTGAAGTGGACATCTTGGACACAAACTCCAACCTGAGCCAACGTCTGATCCTAGCCCTGACTTCAGATGCATGCGATCTCGATTGAGCCTCTCTACGGTAGAGAGATTGATTGATTGATATGTTGCAAATGTTGAACCACCTTTGTAAGCCAGGGATGAATCCCACCTGGTCATGGTGGATGATCTTTTTAATGTGCTGTTGGATCCTGTTTGCTAGGATCTTGTTGAGAATCTTAGCATCCATATTCATCAGTGATATTGGTCTGAAATTCTCCTTTTTGGTGTGGTCTTTCCCTGGTTTGGGGATCAGGGTAATGCTGGCTTCATAAAAAGAGTTTGGAAGTTTTCCTTCTGCTTCAATTTTTTGAAACAGCTTCAGGAGAATAGGTGTTATTTCTTCTTTGAAAGTTTGGGAGAATTCCCCAGGGAATCCGTCAGGTCCTGGGCTCTTATTTTTGGGGAGGTTTCTGATCACTGCTTCAATCTCGTTACTAGATATCGGTCTATTCAGGTGGTCTCTTTTCCTGGTACAATTGTGGGAGTTTATATTTTTCCAGGAATGCATCCATTTCCTCTAGGTTGCTTAACTTATTGGCATATAACTGTTGATAATAGCTTCTGATGATTGTTTCTACTTCTTTGGTGTTAGTTGTGATCTCTCCCTTTTCACTCATAATTTTATTAATTTGAGCTTTCTCTCTTTTCCTTTGGATTAGTGTGGCCAATGTTTTATCGATCTTATTGATTCTTTCAAAAAACCGGCTTCTAGTTTCATTGATACGTTCTACTGTATTTCTAGTTTCTACCTCATTCATCTCTGCTCTAACCTTGATTATTTCCCTTCTTGTACGTGGAGGTGGCTTAATTTGTTGTTGATTCTCCAGTTCCTTAAGGTGTAGAGAAAGCTGTTGTATTCGGGATTTTTCAATTTTTTTGAGGGAGGCTTGGATGGCTCTGTATTTCCCCCTTAGGACCCTCTTTGCTGTATCGCATAGGTTTTGGACAAAAGTGTCATTGGTTTCCATGAATTGTTTAAGTTCCTCTTTGATCTCCTGGTTGATCCAAGCATTCTTAAGCAAGGTGGTCTTTAGCTTCCAGGTGTTGGAATTCCTTCCAAACTTTTCCTTGTGGTTGAGCTCCAGTTTCAAAGCATTGTGATCTGAGAATATGCAGGGAACAATCTCAATCTTTTGGTATCGGTTGAGTCCTGATTTGTGACCCACTATGTGGTCTATTCTGGAAAAGGTTCCATGTGCACTTGAGAAGATTGAATATTGTGTTGTTTTAGGGTGGAATGCTCTGTATGTATCTATGAGGTCCATCTGGTCCAATGTGTCATTCAATGCTTTTGTTTCTTTATTGATTTTCTGCAGGGATGATCTATCTATTACTGAGAGAGGCGTGATAAGTTCTCCTACTATCCATGTATTCATATCAATATGACTCTTTATCTTGATTAATAGTTTTCTTATGTAATTGGCTGCTCCCACATAGGGGGCATAGATATTTACAATTGTTAGATCATCTTGGTGGATAGTCCCTTTAAGAATGATGTAGTGTCCTTCTGTATCTCTGACTACAGTCTTTAGTTTAAAATCTAATTTATCTGATATGAGAATCGCTACCCCGGCCTTCTTTTGAGGCCCGTTGGCATGAAAGATATTTCTCCATCCCTTCACTTTCAATCTGGGTGTATCCCTAGGTTCGAAATGGGTCTCCTGTAGACAACATATGGATGCGTCCTGTCGTTTTATCCAATCTGCAACCCTGTGTCATTTTATGGGCTCATTTAGGCCATTCACATTGAGAGTGATTATCGATAGGTACATTTTTATTGACATCGTGTTACCTTGAAATCTTTCCTTCTGTAGGTTGTCTCTATATTTCTGTACAATGATATTCTTGGGGTTTTTCCCCTTTTATAGAACACCCCTTAATATTTCCTGTAATGTAGGCTTGGTGTTTGCAAACTCTTTTAAGCTTTGCCAGTCTTGGAAACTGTTTATATCTCTATCCATTTTGAATGTCAGTCTTGCTGGATAAAGTATTCTTGGCTGTCTGTTTTTCTCATTTAGTGCCCTGAATATATCTTGCCTGCCCTTTCTGGCTTGCCATTTGCTGTGGACAGGTCTGACGTTATTCTGATTGGCTTGTTTCTGTAGGTAAGGAGCTTCTTTGTCCTAGCTACCTTCAAGGGAGTTTCTCTAGAATTATAATTCCTCATTCTTACTATCAGGTGTCTCAAGGTGTTTGGAGAATCTAAAATCTTGGGGGGGGGGGCATTCTGCCTCTAGTACATGAATGCTGGTTGCATTTGTGAGATTCGTAAAATTTTGATCAAGAGCGTGTTCCACATATCTTCTAGAGATTTTCTTTTTCCTCCCCTTCAGGGATTCCAATAGGAATTCGAGTTGGGGTGTCCAGCCATCCATCCTTAGAACCCTTCTCTCGAGACATTCCTTATGGGGCGTCCTGGAGCAAGTCAATAGGACTCCACTGTTCTGCAGAAGGAATCCTTGTGGTTTGGAGCAGCTCACACCCCCCAGCTTGTGAAATCCTCCATAGCCTAATCAGGCCCCCACATCCTGAAGGGGCCATTATGGACACAAATTCCAGCCTGGGCCCACGTCAGATCCTCACCCTGACTTCAGATGCAGGAGGTCTCTATTCAGCCTCTGCAAGGTTGGTCTGCTGTGCCCTCGGACAGAAACCTATCTCCAGCTTGTGTTTTCAGACTTCCGTCCTCATACTCCTGGCCCACAAGCTCTCCAGATTGCAAATTCCGGAGCCACACCGTACCACACTGCCTGCTCACCAGAAGAAAAACACCGTCTTATGGGACTGCCCGGAAACCCCAAATAAGGATCAAGCTGCAAGACCCCGCAAACGCACCCGAACTTCATAATATGCCCTGCGCACTAATGCTCTGTATGACACAGCCTCAGCCCAGACCTCCCTCAGACACCCACACAGCTGGCTGCACAAACAGCACATCCGGCTCGCTCTGGCCTTAGGCTGCCATGTCTTGCCAACCTGGGTTTTCAGGCCCCTGAATCTAGACCTGATCTCCAATCCCTGCACAACGTGAACCTGATGCACAAATCAGAGCTCCTCTTGCCTGATGGCAGGACACCTTGCTGTTGGCATGGTGTCAAACCTTCAGTGCAGGAGAGACCTGAATGGCCAATGAGGCCAGGCACATGCTTGAGGGCCGCCTTGGGCACAAACATGCCTTGTGATTCTCAGCATGAGCCCCATGTTCAAGTAAGTCCTCTCCGTGGCTGGACCAAGAGCCCGCATATGGGGCTTTCCATGCCCTGAGCCCTCCAATCCTAACCAGACATCAGGTTTTGCAGTCACCCATACCCAGGGCTCTCCTCTGGAATCCGTCTTTTGGAGGGATACCTTAGGCAGAAACAGGACTAATCTCTTTCCACTAAATGGCCCCAAATTATAGAGAGCTGGGCCAATTCCCCAGAGAGGGAGACTCATCCATGGCCCAGACGGCCACCCCTGCATTTCTTTGGAGCTGTGTCAAACCCTCTGGGTAGGAGAATCCTGAAGGGCCCCTCAGCCACCGCCACATTACAATGTCTCCTTGGACACCAACCCACATTATGATCCATCCTCTTGAGAGTGTATTACAATTCAGCCCTCTGGGAAGCTTACCCAAGAGCCAACAGATGGAAAAGGCCTTGTTGCTAGGAGCCAGTAGGAATTCGAGGTGGGGTGTCCAGGCATCCATCCTTAGAACCCTTCTCTCGAGACTTTCCATATGGGGTGTCCTGGAGCCAACCAACAGGGGGCTTGACTGTGCTGCAGAAGGAAACCTTTCGATTTGGAGCAGTTCGCATCACTCAGGGTGGGAAAACCTCCATGGCCTCATCAGGCCCCCACTTCCTAAAGTGGCCATCATGGACAAAATCTCCAGCCTGAGTCATTGTCTGATCCTCGCCTGGAGGTTTCGATTCTGCATCTGCATGGTAGGCCTCGGTGCCCTCGGTCCAAAACCTATCTCCAGCTTGTGTTTTCAGACTTCCGTCCCAACACTCCTGGCCCACAAGCTCTCCAGATTGGGAATTCTGGAGCCACACCACAGCACACTGCCTGCTCACCAGAAGGAAAACTTTGACCTATGGCACTGCGGAGAAAACCCAAATGAGGATTAAGCAGCACGATCCAGAGACTGCACCCCAATTTCATAATATGCCGTGGGCACTAATACTCTGTCTGACACAGCCTCAGCCCAGATCTCCTGACATACTCTCAGACAGCTGGCCATGCAAGAGGCACATACAGCCCGCCATGGCCTTAGGCCGTCATCTCTTGGCAACCTGGGATTCAAAACACCTGAGCCTAGACCTGATCTCCAATCCCTGCACGGGGGGAACCAGATGCACAAATAAGAGCTCCTCCTACCCCAAGGCAGGACACCTTGCTGTGGGCATGGTGTCAGACCCTCAGGGCAGGAGAGACCTGAATGGCCCATGAAGCCACGCCCAAGCTTGAGGGCCGCCTTGGGCACAAACACATATTGTGACCATCAGCTTGAGCCCTGTGTTCAAGTAAGGCCTTTCCGTTGCGGGACCAAGAGACCCCATATGGGGCTTTCCATGCCAAGGGCCCCAATCCTAACCAGACGTCAGGTTTACCAGTCGCCCATACTCGGGCTCTGCTCTGGAATCCGTCTTTGGAGGTAGACCTGAGGCAGAAAACAGGACTCCTCCCTTCCCACAGAATGGCCCCAAACTCTTGAGAGCCAGGCCAATTACCCAGAGAGGGAGTCATACATGGGCCAGGCGGCCACCCCTGCATTTCCTTGGAACTGTGTCAATCCCCCCGGGTAGGAGAATCCTGAAGGGCCCCTGAGCCACCGCCACATTCCAAGGTCTCCATAGACACCAACCCACATTATGACCCATCCTCATGAGAGTCCTTTTCAACTCAGCATCCTTGGTAGCTCACCCAAGAGCCAGCGGGCAGATATGGCCTTGTTGCTTGGAGCTAACAGGAATTCGAGGTGGGGTGCCAAGGCATACATCCTTAGAACCCTTCTCTCGAGACTTTCTGTATGGGGCATCCTGGAGCCAACCAACAGGACTCAACTGTCCCGAAGAAGGATCCCTGCTGTATGTTGAAGCTCACAACCCTCAGCTTGGGAAATCCTCCATGGCCTCATCAGTCCCCCACTTCCTGAAGGGGCCATCATGGACACAAACTCCAGCCTGAGCCAACGTCTGATACTTACCCTGACTTCAGATGCAGTAGGTCTCGATTCAGCCTCTACACGGTACGACTCCTGTGCCCTTGGCCTGAAATCTATCTCCAGCTTATGTTTTCAGACTTCCGTCCTCACACTCCTGGCCCAAAAGCTCTCCAGATTGGGAATTCCAGAGGCATACTGCAGCACACTGCCTGCTTCCAGAAGAAAATGGTTGTCCCATGGGGCTGCCCAGAAATCCCAAATGAGGATCAGGCCGCACGACCCAGCAACCGCACCCCAATGTGATAATATGCCCTGCACAATAATGCTCTGTCGGACACAGCCTCAGCAGAGACCTCCTGACAGAATCCCAGACAGCTGGATGCAAAAGCAGCACATCCGGCCTGCCATGGCTTTAAGCCATCATCTCTTTCCAACCTGGGATTTCAGGCACCTGAACCTAGAACTGACCTGAAATCCCTGAACAGGGGGGAACCTGATGCACAAATAAGAACTCCTCCTGGCTGATGGTGGAACACCTTGCTGTTGGCATGGTGTCAAAACTTCATGGCAGGAGAGACCTCAATGGCCCATGAGGCCAAGCCCATGCTTGAGGGCCACCTTGGGCAAAAACACGCCTTGTGACCCTCAGTGTGAGCCCTGTGTTCAAGTAAGGCCTCTCCGTGGCTGGACCAAGAGCCCGCATTAGGGGCTTGCCATGCCCCAAGGCCCCCAATCCTATCCAGATGTCAGGTTTTTTATTCGCACATACCCCGGGCTCTGCTCTGGAATCCGTCTTTTGGAGGGACATCTGAGGTAGAAAACCAGACTCCTCCCTTCCCACTGCATGGCCCCAAACTCTTGAGACCCGGGCAAATTCCCCAGAGAGGGAAACTCATCCATAGACCAGGTGGCCACCCCTGCTTTTCTTTGGAGCTGTGTCAATCCCTCTGGGTAGGAGAGTACTGAAGGGCCTCTGAGCCACCGTCACATTCCAAGGTCTCCATGGACACCAACACACATTATGACCCATCCTCATGAGAGTCCATTTCAACTCAGTCCCCTGGATAGCTCACCCAAGAGCCAGCAGATAGAAAAGGCCTTGTTACTAGGAGCCAATAGGAATTCGAGGTGGGGTGTCCATCCATCCATCCTTAGAACCCTTCTCATGATACTTTCCGCATGGGGCGTCCTGGAGCCAAGGAACTGGACTCGACTTTCCCGCAAAGGGAAACTTTGCGATGTGGAGCATCTCACAACTGCTAACGAGGGAAAACTTCGATGGCCTCATAAGGCCCCTACATCCTGAAGGTGCCATCATGGACACAATCTCCAGCCTGAGCCAACGTCTGATCCTTGCCCTGACTTCAGATGTAGAAGGTCTCGATTCAGCCTCTGTAAGGTAGGCCTGCTGTGCCCTTGGACAGAAATCTATCTCCAGCATGTGTTTTCAGACTTCTGTCCTCACACTCCTGGCCCACAGAGTCTCGAGATTGGGAATTCCAGAGCCACCGCAGCACACTGGCTGCTCACCAGAAGAAAAACGTCCTATGGGGATGCCCCGAAACCCCAAATGAGGATTAAGCCGCACGACCCCACAACTGCACCCGAACTTCATAATATGCCCTGTGCACTAATGCTCTCTCTGACACAGCCTCAGCCCAGACTTTCCTCAGACTCCCACACAGCTGGCAGCACAAACAGCACATCCGGCCCTCTATGGCCTTAGGCCGTCATCTCTTGCCAACCTGGGTTTTCATGCACCTGAATCTAGACCTAGTCTCCAATCGTGCACAGGGGGACCTGATGCACAAATCAGAGCTCCTCTTGCCTGATGGCAGGACACCTTGCTGTTGGCGTGGTGTCAAACCTTCAGGACAGGAGAGACTTGAATGGACCATGAGGCCTCGCCCATGCTTGATGGCCGCCTTGAGCACAAACACCCATTGTGACGCTCAGCGTGAGCCTTGAGTTCAATTAAGCCTCTCCATGGCTGGACCAAGAGCCTGCATACGGGTCTTGCCATGCAGCGAGGCCCCCAATCCTAACCAGACGTCAGGATTTCCAGTCGCCCATACTCAGGGCTCTGCACTGGAATCCGTCTTTTGGAGGTACACCTGAAGCATAAAACAGGACTCCTCCCTTCCCAAGAATGGTCTCAAATTCTTGAGTGCTGGGCCAATTCCACAGAGAGGGAGACAAATTCATGGCCCAGGTGGCCACCCCTGCATTTCTTTGGAGCTGTGTCCATCCCTCCGGGTAGGAGAATCCTGAAGGGCCCCTGAGCCACCGCCACATTCCAAGGTCTCCATGGACACCGACCCACATTATGACGCATCCTGATGAGAGTCCTTTTCATCTCAGCACCCTAGGTAGCTCAACCAAGAGCCAGCAGGCGGAAAAGGCCTTGTTCCTGGGAGCCAATAGGAATTCGAATTGGGGTTTCCAGGCATCCATCCTTAGAACCGTTCTCTCGATACTTTCCATATGGGGCGTCCTGGAGCCATTCAACGGGACTCGACCGTCCCGAAGAAGGAAACCTTGTAGTTTGGAGCAGCTCACAACCCCAGCTTGAGAAATCCTCCATGTCCTCATCAGGCCCCCACATCCTGAAGGGGCCATCATGGACACAAACTCCAGCCCGAGCCAATGTCTGATCCTCGCTCTGACTTCAGGTGCAGGATTGCTCATTTCAGCCTCTGCACGGTAGGCCTGCTGTGCCCTTGGCCAGAAACCTATTTCCAGCCTGTGTTTTCAGACTTCCATCCTCACACTCCTGGCCCACAAGCTCTCCAGATTGGGAATTCTGGAGCCACACCGCAGCACACTGCCTGCTCTCCAGAAGAAAAACTTTGTCCTATGGGGCTGCCCAGAAACCGCAAATGAGGATCAAGGGGCACGAACCCGCGACTGCACACAAACTTCATAATATGCCCTGGGCTCTAATGCTCTGTCTGACATAGCCTCTGCCCAGAAATCCCGACAGACTCTCAGAGAGATGGCCGCACAACCTGCACTTCCGGACTGCATTGGCCTTAGGCCGTCACCTCTTGCCCACCTGGATTTCAGGCACCTGAATATTCACCAGATCTCCAATCCCTCACAGGGGGGAACCTGATGCACAAATCAGAGCTCCTCCTGACCCATAGCAGGACACTTTCCTGTTCGCATGGTGTCATACCTTCAGGTCAGGAGAGATCTGAATGGCCCATGAGGCCTCGCCCGAGCTTGAGGGCCGCCATGGGCACAAACACGCATTGTGATCCTCAGCGGGAGCCCCGTGTTCAAGTAAGGCCTCTCCGTGGCTGGACCAAGAGCCCGCATAAGGGGCTTGCCATGCGCCGAGACCCCCAATCCTAAGCAGACGTCAGGTTTTCCAGTCGCCGATACCCAGGGCTCTGCTGTGGAATCTGTCTTTTGGAGGGACACCTGAGGCAGAAAACAGGACTCCTCCATTCCCACAGAATGGCCCCAAGCTCTTGAGAGCCCAGCCATTTCCTCAGAGAGGGAGACTCATCCATGGCCCAGGCGGCCACCCCTGCATATCTTTGGAGCTGTGTCAATCCCTCCGGGTAGGAGAATTCTGAAGGGCCCCTGAGCCACCGCCACATTCCAAGGTCCCCATGGACACAAACCCACATTATGACCCATCCTCATGATAGTCCATTTCAACTCAGCCCCCTGGGTAGCTCACCCAAGAGCTGGCAGATGGAAAAGGCTTTGTTGCTAGGAGCCAATAGGAATTCGAGGTGGGGTGTCCAGGCATCCATCCTTAGAACACTCTCTTGAGATTTCCGTATGGGGCGTCCTGGAGCCCACCAACAGGACTCGACTGTCCCACAGAAGGGAATCTTGCAGTTGGAGCAGCTCACAATCCCAGCGTGGGAAATCATCCATGGCCTCATCAGGCCCCCACATCCTGAAGCGGCCATAATGGACACAAATTCCAGCCTGAGCCAACGTCTTATCCTCTTCCTGATCTCAGATGCAGGAGGTCTCCATTCAGCCTCTGCCCAGTAGGTCTGTGGTGCCCTCGGCCCAAAACCTATCTCTAGCTTGTGTTTTCAGACTTCCGTCCCCCTATTCCTGGCCCACAAGCTCTCCAGATTGGGAGTCCTGGAGACACACCACAGCACACTGCCTGCTCACTAGAAGAAAAACTTTGTCTTATGGGGCTGCCAAGAAACTCCAAATGAGGATCAAGCTGCATGACCCAGTGACCACACCCCAATTACATAATAAGCCCTGGGCAGTAATGCTCTGTCTGACACAGACTTAGCCCAGATCTCCTGACAGACTCGCAGACAGCAGTCCACAGAAGCAGCACTTCCGGCCTGCCATGGCCTTAGGAGGGCATTAATTGGCAACGTGGGATTTCAGACACTTGAACCTAGAAATTATTTCCAATCCCTGTACAGTGGGGAATCTGATGCACAAATCAGAGCACCTCCTGCCCCATGGCAGGACACCTTGCTGTTGGCATGGTGTCAAACCTTTAGGGCAGGAGAGAAGTGAAAGGCCCATGAGGTCACGCCTAAGCTTGAGGGCCTCCTTGGGCACAAACACGCATTGTGACCCTCAGCGTGAGCTCCTTGTTCAAGTAAGGCCTGTCCGTGGCTGGACCAAGAGCCCGCATACAGAGCTTACCATGCCACAAGACTCCCAATCCTAACCAGAGGTCAGGTTTTCAGGCCGCCCATACCCTGGGCTCTGCTGTGGAATCCGTCTTTTGGAGGGATAGCTGAGGCAAAAAACAGGACTCCTCCCTTCCCACAGAATGGCCCCAAACTCTGGAGAGCCGGGCCAATTCCCCAGATAGGGAGACTCATCCATGGCCCAGGGGGCCACTCCTGCATTTCTTTGGAACTATGTCAATCCCTCCGCTTAGGAGATTCCTGAATGGAATCTCCAGATTGGGAGTTCTTGAGCCACACCACAGCACACTGCCTGCTCTCCAGAAGAAAACGTTTCCTATGCGGCTGCCCAGAAACCCCTAAGGCGGATCAAGACCCACGACTGTGAGACCGCACCCCAAATTCATAATATGCCCTGGGCACTAATTCTTTGTCTGACACAGCCTCAGCCCAGACCTCCCGACAGACACCCTGACAGCTGGCCACACAATCTGCACATCCGGCCTGCTGTGGCCTCAGGCCATCATCTTTTGCCAACGTGGTTTTCAGGCACCTTAACCTAGACCTGATCTCCAATCCCTTCACACGGTGATACCTGATTCACAAATCAGATCTCCTCCTGCCCCATGGCAGGATACCTTGCTGTTGTCATGGTGTCAAACCTTTAGGGCAGGAGAGACCAGAAGGTCCCATGAGGCCACGGCCTTGCTTGAGGGCTGCCTTGGGCACAAACACGCATTGTGACCCTCAGTGGGAGCCCTGTGTCCAAGTAAGGCCTCTCCGTGGCTGGACCAAGAG
>PISX010035105.1:0-13278 GCA_004024625.1 Mellivora capensis
TCCTATTTCTATTCCACTGCCATGGCTAACACTCACCTTACCTTATTATGTCTAACTATTGCAGTAACCTCCTCACATCTTTCCTCATGCCTAACTCCTCTCTCTCAAGTTCATTGACTACATGCTGCCAGAAAAATCCTAAAGCACAACTCTGGCCATATCATTCAATCATTCAAAGCAAACACTTTGAAAGATTCCCAATTGCACATGACATTAAATTCAGACTTCTGATCTTGGTTCAATTTATTAACTCATTCAATGAATATTTATTGTTAAATACTGGAAATAAAACAGTGAACAAAACAGGCATCATTCTTGCCCTCATTGAGTTTTCTGTCTGGTATGAAAGACAAACAGTACATGAGTAGGTGAACAAAAAGTTAATTTGAATGGTGAACACTTTATAAAAGGGAAAGAAAGTTTATTTCAAATGACTTCACCTGGCCTGGAGGATCTCCTACAGAAGTTTTATGCATATGTATCATATACAAAGAGATTTTCATTTCCTCGGGTCCTCTACTCATAATTGATTTTCGCTCAAATCAAGCATAATCAGAATCCCTGATTATGCATTCTGTGCTTTGTTTATGCTGTAGGTTTTATTTATAATCTATTGCACATATCTTTCAAATTCTACCTTCCTCATCTGGCCTTTCTAGTAATTTCCCCAACCAGCTGTGTGTTCTTGCTCCCTTAATCCACCATATCCCTTTATGGTTAGCTTTCTTTAAATGTGTGTAAGAGTGATCCAGTGATCTTGCTAAAGCCATACTTGCTTGGAGGATACAAACATCAGTTGTATTTCTAAGTAATAGCAAGAAACAACTGGAAAATAAATGAAAAGTCCATTTAAAATACCATCAAAAACTATAAAATAGATACTTCTGCTTCCAGCCCAGATTCACTCTTCCACCTGAAACAACCAAGCAACAGCAATAACAAAATACAAACAAACCAAAAACACAGACAAGAATATGAAATGATGATTTGAAACCACTGAGCATTAGGCACTGGAAGACAATGATCCCTGAGAAATGGGAAATGAACAAGGCGAGTGCTACACTGGCCTACACCCTACACACATGACCTTGAGAAAGTCTGAGCGCTTCGAGGTTTCTATATACAGAAAGAAAACCAGTCAAAGCCCAGTAGACGCCTTGAATTGAGGAGATGGAAGTGAGAGTCCAGAGAGATTTTGAGACCTAGAGTGTTCAGGACAAGGTAGAAGAGAGGAGAGATTTCATGAAAAGAGAAATCTAGTTATCTAAAGAAAGTGCCCCTCCAGTATGCAGCAGAGTACCGATCAATGGATCTATGTAAGGAAACTACTTGATGCTGGGAAAAGATCCATCCAAAGGGTTGACGGAACAGAACCTCTTACAAACACATGACCAGGAGTAGTGACTGTTCCCACTAGACAGAGTGGAAAAACACCGTAATTCAGTAGGTGTTAGGTAGAGTATATATATAGAGAAGGCTCTGGCTTCTATAGGGAGGAATAATTGAGCAGAACTCTGGTTCTTCCTAACAAACTTAAAAGTAAAACCCAAATGAGTCATACTGCACCCTGGAACAAAGTTCAAGAATATCTATAATAATATAAAATATCCAGCACCCAACAAAGTAAAATGTTCTATGTCTGGTATCTGATCAAATATTAGCAGGCATAAAAGAAACAGAAAAAAATAGAATTATAATGAGAAGAAATATTCCCCAATTCAAACTGACAGAAAACCAACATAGATGTGAGGATTGACAGACATGGACATTAAATCAGTAATTACTACTATACTCCATTTGTTCAAAAAGTTACACAAAGGGGCGCCTGGGTGGTTCAGTGGGTTAAAGCCTCTGCCTTTGGCTCAGGTCATTATCTCAGGGTCCTGGGATCAAGTCCCACATCGGGCTCTCTGCTCTGCGGGGAGCCTGCTTCTCCCTCTCTCTCTCTGCCTGCCTCTCTGCCTACTTGTGATCTCTGTCAAATAAATAAATAAATAAAATCTTTAAAAAAAAAAAGTTACACGAAGACGTGAAAGATGTATTTTTTTTAACATGGAAGATATATTTTTTTAAAGATTTTATTTATTTATTTGACAGAGAGAGATCACAGTAGACAGAGAGGCAGGCAGAGAGAGAGAGGGAAGCAGGCTCCCTGCTGAGCAGAGAGCCCAACGTGGGACTCGATCCCAAGACCCTGAGATCATGACCTGAGCCGAAGGCAGCGGCTTAACCCACTGAGCCACCCAGGCGCCCCTACATGGAAGATATTTTTAAAGGACCCAAAAGAACTTGTGGAGATAAACATATAACGTATGTATGTTTATATCCAATGTACTCTGGATGGGGTTAACAGCAAATTAGACATTGCAGAAGAAAAAATTAGAGAACTTGAAGATAAAGCGATAGAAACTATTCAAAATGAAAGACAAAATCCTGAAAGACGCCAGAGGAAAAAAGTACCTGATCTATAGAAGAACGAAGATAAGAATTATATTTGACTTATGCTCAGAAACCATGCAAGCAAGAAGAGAGTAGAGTGAAATATCTAAAATGTTGAGAGAAACACCAATTTAGAATGCTGTACCTTGCAAAACTGTTTTTCTTTTTTTTTCTAAAGATTTTATTTATTTGAGAGAGATTGTGTGTGCGCCCATGCTCATGCACAAGCTGGGGGCTGAGGGGGTGGGCAAGGGAGAGGGAGAAGCAGGCTGTCCGCGGGAACAGGGAGCCTGATGCAGGGCTCGATTCCAGGACCCTGGGATCATGATCTGAGCTGAAGGCAGGTGCTTCACTGTCTGAACCACCCAGGCTCCCCATCCAAAACTATCTTTCAAAAGTGAAGGAGAAAAACAAAAATTGCTGGGATTTGTGGCCTGTAGACCTGTCTTGCAAGAAACATTAAAAGAAGTTTCTTGAAGAGAAGGAAATACCACCAGTAAGAAATTTGGATCTACAAAAAGAAAAGAAGAGCATCAAAGAATAAATAAGTGATTTTTAAAAAATTTTTTTCTTCTTTTTTTCTTTTTTCTTATTTTTTTCTCATTTTTAATTGATCCAATAATAGATTACTGAGAATAATAATAGTAACAATGTATTCAATTATGTATGCTTATGTGTATATCATACACACACACACACACATATATGCTTATATGTGTTTATAGATGAGTGAAATGAATGACAGCAATGATACAAAGGACAGGAGGAAGAATTAGGATAACTTTTTTTCTTATAAGGCGCTCACATTACTCATGAAGTATATAGTGTTATTTGAATGGGGACTTGGATCAGTTATGAATTATATTTATAATAATTGAAAACAGGACATAACCCAAATATCCATCAAAAGTTGAATGGACAAATTGTGATATATTCATAGAATGGAGTGTATTTGTACTCAGAAAGAAAGGAAGTACTAATACATTCAACAATATTGGTTAACCTCAAACACAGTATGTTGAGTGAAAGAAGACAATCACAAAGGTTTATACCTTTGTCTGTGTCTTTCCACAGGTGAAGCTAAAGAAGCAAAACTAACCCATGGTGACAAGAGTCAGAGCAGCAGTGGTTGCCCCCAGATGTTGAAGATTAACCTAGGAAATGATATGAAAGAACTTTCTGGGATGATGGAAATGTTGGTTGTCCTGACTGGGGTGGTGGTTTATAAAAGAACTTTCTGGGCGCCTGGGTGGCTCATTGGGTTAAGGCCTCTGCCTTCGGCTCAGGTCATGATCCCAGTGTCCTGGGATCGAGCCCCGAATTGGGCTCTCTGCTCAGCAGGGAGCCTGCTTCTCCCACCCCCCTCTGCCTGCCTCTCTGCCTACTTGTGATCTCTGTCATATAAATAAATAAAATCTTGAAAAAAAAATAACTTTCTGGGGTAATGGAAATGTTGGTTGTCTTGATTGGGGTGGTGGTTTATCAAAATGTATGCTTCAGATTTCTGTATTTTATTCTACCTGAATCTTGCTTTGAAAATTAAACAAATATGAACTTTGTCATGTAACATATGAATGATGAGTAACAGTTTACAAAGCTCGTTTGTGTTCCTCAATATTTCTTTAATTTTTAAATGTAGCTTCCGATTTCTACTCATTAAACCCATGTCATCTATTCAAACTTAAAATGCATGTGCTTGTAAAGACATATGCATGTTTGGAAGCACACGCATATTCTGAGCCTTTACTTCCCTGAAGAGTTAAAAGTTTGAAGAAGTGGAAAATTGCTGAACCATGTGTAAAAAATCTGGGAAATTGTACAACAAATGCTGTTGAAACACGGGACGTGAGATCAGACCGGCTTCCAGACAGAAGTGAAACTGCACGATAACAAAGATAGAGAACAATGAAGACAGGGGAAAACAATTAAAAATTAGTACAAGAATGAAACACCCTCGGACTGATCCGATAGAAGGAATGGATATGAAAAACCAGCAAGCAATCATCGTAACTCGGGAAATATGCGTTACAACTGTGAGCCCTGCAATGACCTTGGGTCCTGTTCTCATACCACGCATACCTCTCATTCCACGGGACACAAATATGCCTTTCATATTAGAAAGAAGACTATTTCCTATATGCTCAGCCTTTCCAGTGGCCATCAACAAACGCAGAGACAGACATTTGGACAGAAGCTACTTATATTCTCTAAAACCTTTATTTCTTCCCAGACAAACTTTACATCATTCTCTGAAGGTTTATCCATTGGACTCATTACATGCTGTATTTGAGAATAAAATACTTACGTGAGTTTATCATAAAATATTTAATTTGAGAAACAAGTGTTAATATAATTAAGAATTACTGAGATCTGGTAGAATGGGGGAAAGGATGCTGGGTAGAGCCATTTTATTACAGTTTGTTTTATATCAGAGCTATTTGTTAGCTTTATTTTCTGCTCCGCTATAAGCAACACGAGGATGGGGGTTGTTGCTTTCACTCACCTAGGAATAGCTTTCAGAGCCTTGAACGTGACTGCGGATTAACCTTTACTCTATCAAAATGAATGGAATTGCCTTTCACATTCCTCTGTACATTTCCTGGAGCTCCAGGGTCTCTAACCTGGATCCTTTATTATTCTTTTCAGGGTGTTTTGACAGTGAACACGTGAATATTTTTTATTCATTCGTGCATCTCTTACTTCTTTCTTCCCTCTTTCAGAGGAGTTCACCAGCTAAATAGATAAACTGTTTCCATTTGTGGTACGAGTCCTATTTTCTCTCTGATTTCCTCCAACAGAAAGAGCAATAAATAAAACGGGGCAAACATGAGCTGTGTCAACATGCAAAACACCTGCAGACCCACAGCTCCGTGCTGACAAAGACTTACGCAATTTCGTAATGGTCTGTCCTGGGTCCAACAGCAAGAGTCCCTGGCTGTAACTCTCTCCCTGCCAAAGAGAGCATGACCCTGGAATGGGGTAGAGAAATCGAGTATGACACTGTATGCACTGTTGCTTCTGGGAATGTCAGAAATAAAACATGTGGTTAGAATCTTGGTACAGAAAAGACCGTACACGGATTAGCATATGACAAAGAAAACTGTCGCTACGATTGCAATTAAATATATTATAGGATCCGCGGTTTTACATATAGTATAGCCCCTCTTCCGCAAACATACACACACACACACACACACACACACACACACACACCCCACACCAAAGGGGTGGCTATAATTGTCTTCGTGTACAGATAATGAAATGGGCAGTGAGTGATGAAGGGATTTACTTAGTCACCAAATCCTGTCCCTCCTTGATATTTCCGACTCCAGCACATTAATCACCTACTTCAATTAATGAAATGTGTAGCATTATTGTCCATTAGTGGAGCCATTCCTCACCTGTAATACACTACCATTTAAAATTCACTGAAGGGACTTCTGGTTTAAAACTTTCTCTCAATTGCCCCCTAAAATAGCTAAGAAACCACAGAAAGAGAAATCAAAAATTATCACGAGGAAAATTAAGACAGGTATATGACTTACCAGAAACTGGGGGAAATCTTGACTAAACGAAAAGTAGATTTGACAAACATTAATGAGAAATACTGAGTGCTCACCGTGTGCTAGACACAGTGTTAAGTACTAGAAATGGATCATAAACAAACACAATGACAGCCAGTCCTTACAGAGCTTATAGTCTAGCTCAACTGACTATAATCTCCCAGACATTGCTTTGTAGTACACCTAAACCACTGGGAAAGAGGTAAAACACAATTTTTATCATCCCTGTTATTCCTGTACCATGTTGGTACCAGTTGGAACATTGGGTAGGTGGATCCTGCCCTATGCAGCAGTTGGACTGCTCATTCTTCTTTCTTGCTCACTCTCCTGGCCCCCACCCCTTTCTATATTTTTGGATTGGCTGGGATGTTAGGGATAAAGCCACTGTACTTGAGTCAGAATAAGTTCCTATCAATGTTAGCCATTTTCATTATCATTTTCATTTTTATAATTCAGAGCTGATCATAATTCTAGAGAGTGATTAGACAGAAGGTAGGGCTCAGGAAAGCTGGTGGTAGTATATTGCAGGTATAGACACCATGTGTAAAGTTCCAAAGGTAGAGGGCCAAGATTGGAGAATCCCAGTAAGAGTGCTATGTTAGTCAGCTTCTCCAAAGAAACAGAACCAGTAGGATGTATATAGAATGAGATTTATTATAAGAAATTGACTGGGACGCCTGGGTGGCTCAGTTGGTTAAGAAGCTGCCTTCGGCTCAGGTCATGATCCTGGCGTCCTGGGATGGAGTCCCACATCGGGGTCCTTTGCTCGGCAGGGAGCCTGCTTCTCCCTCTGCCTCTGCCTGCCACTCTGTCTGCCTGTGCTCACTCGCTCACTCTCTCTCCCTCTGACAAAAAAAATAAATTAAAAAAAAAAAAAGAAAAAAGAAAGAAATTGACTCACCCAGTTTTGGAGGCTGAGAAATCCCAAGATTTGCAGTTGGCAAGCTGGGGACTCACGAGATCTGATGGTGTGTTTCCAGTGCAAAAGCTGGCAGGCTTGAAGAGCCAGCATTTCAGATTGAGTCCAAAGGCAGGAAAAAAGCAATGCCCTCGCTTGAAGGCAAGTAGGCAGAAGCAATTCCCTCCTACTCAGGTCTTTTGGGCTATTTGTCCTTCAACTGATTGGACAAGGCCCACCCACATACAAGAGAGTAATCTATTTCACTCAGTCTATCCATTCAATATTAATTTTATCTATGTAAACATCTATAACAGTGTTTGACCAAATGTCTAGGCACTCCATGGCCCAGTCAAGTTGATACATAAAATTAACTATTACTGGTACCTCATGGGGGTATTAATTTTTCAAACACTCCACAGTTTCAAAGTGCAAGGAGTGAGATAAGATAAGTAGAATCACAATAAGCAAAAATACTATAAAAGCTGACAACCGAACAAGTAGCACTTTCACCCACTCTTAAACAATAGATCTAAGAAGGGAACACGATCTTCCCATAAATGTGGAGAGAGAGAGGCCAGGGCAGTCCCTACTGCTATCTGTTAACAAAAAAGTATGACTAAATTTGAACTTATTCAAGAATGAACAACAGAAGGAAAACTATATTCTATAAAATATAGTGTAAAACTAGGGGAAAAGAGTCATCTCCAAAAAGTTTGGAAGAATTTCAGGAATCTCTTTGACTTCCTCAATAGAGTGCAGAAAGGAGTGGTTTCAATGAATGGGAGCAGAAAGACCAAAGAGGAAAGAAAAAGACAAAAAGATGGCAGGGTGGGATAAAAAGGCAAAGGAAACATAACGGGTAAAATAAAAAAAAGTAAAAATAAACAGCACAGATAAAATTGTGTTTCATTTATGAAGATAACGTAATGACTTCCCTGAAATTGCAAGGGTTAAGACAACATCTAATGATTCTGCCTTTAGTCATTGCTGTTATTTAGGATTTCTCTGGGCATTCTAGTCATGATATAAGACAAGAAAAATAAACAGATATAAATAGAAGAAAGGGAGGGAAGCAGAAGCTATTAGAGCTAATGAGATGGCTGCATAAGTTGTCCAGTTATAAAATCAGTGTGCAAAATGGATCATTTTCCCTTATACCAATAAGAGTTTGAAAACAGAGCAGATAAGCATCCTAATCACAAATCACTATAAATTCTAAAATACCGAAGAATAAAATGAAGAAGAAATAGGCAGGAGTTACATGAAAAAAAATGATAAAACTTCACTGAGGGAGATAAAAGAAGACATAACACTGAAAAGAAGAATCTGTGTTTCTGGATAAGAAAGCATAATATTCTATTCTTACACACTGAGTGTGACTTTTTCCCCAATTAAATTATCCATTTAATAGTATTTCAATTAAAATCATAATGGGTTGTTTTTGGGTTTTTTTGCAATGACCAATCAAATACAAACAGCTAAAAAACAGATTAGAAAAATATTACTCAAGGAAGAGGCTTACTTTTACAGATTATCACTAATAAAGAATACAAGTAAAAAATAAATTTTCAGGGGCACCTGGGTGGCTCAGTCAGTCAAGCATCTGACTCTTGATTTTGGCTCAGGTCATGATCTCAGGGTCGTGAGATGGAGCCTTGCAAAAGGTTCTGTGCTGAGCATGGAGCCTGCTTGGGATTCTCTCTCTCCCTCTGTCCCTCCCCCACTCCCTTTTTCACACATGCACTCTCTCTCAAAAAAAAAAGCATATATGTATATATACACATACATACTTATATAAAAATATACACATAAACACATATACATATGCATTTATATACATTTATATATGTAATATATATAAATATATTGTATTTATATTTAATATATTTTATTTTCTATTTCTTTATATTATTTATATATTATATTATATATTAATTATATAATATATATTTATTATAATATATTTGCATATAAATATGTTATAAATATGTAATACATTATAAATATATAATATATTTATTTATATTTGTAAATATATATTTGCATATATAAATGTATGTAAATGCATGTGTATATGTGTATATGCACATGTATATTACATATACACATACATATATATGTATACATATAGACATAGACATAGACACACATAGACACACACACACACACACACACACACACACATTTGGCTCTGAGTTACTTCTCAGCCTTCCAAATGCCTGGTGGGCTTTGAAATCCAGCCAGAAATTTGGAATCAACACGTTCAAAGATGTCCTTCCCCAGACTGCGCTCATATAGCCAATTAAATCACAAATCAAATGGATTTAAACAGTCCAACACTTCTCTTCCATTTCCACTGCTTACTACCTAAGTCAGGTTGAGGATTACTACCCCATCCCTAAGCTGTTGTCTGGCATTCACGGCGATCACTCTGACTTCTTCTACTTCTCCAGACTCTGGCTCCGGGTCAGCGGTTCAGCCTCCAACGATGCTGCTGTTACCTGACTAACCCTGTAAAGGGGGCCCTGGTCACATGGTTCCGAACTTGTAGCCATCCCCTGGTTGTCTCCTAAATATAATCTAAATTGTTCAGACCATATTAGTTAAAGGTTCCATGCTTTGAGCCCTTCCCTGTCTTCTTGGTTTGATCTCTCACTAACCTCCTGTCTCAACCTGTGGTCCAATCTGGGCTACTCCTTGGGCACTGAGGATGCATTCCACTTTGCTACATTTGTGATTTTACTAATTCTAGAAAGCTCTTTGCTCCCACCTCTGCATATCCAAATCTACTCCATCTTTTTAATCTCATCTGATTTCTTATATCTACAGGTTTTCTTCCCTTCTGGTGACCCTTTGGTTCCTCCTGTTCTACCTCAAAACATGAGCATTTAGAGACAAATTTTAGTCTATTTTACTAGAATATAAACTCTTGTAGGACATCGCTTATCCTCTTAGTGTGTTTCATAGCTTCCATCAAAGTACCTGACAAAAAGTAGGTAACTGTCTTCTACATTGAACAAATTAATTAATAAACATAATACAACTCACTCAACTGAAAGCTTAACAAAAATTTAGTCCAAAGAAAGTGAGTGACATATTGCTGACCTATAAGGTCAAAAAGACAAGAAATAGAACTGGCAAATAATAATAGCGCTTGAATAAACTTTACTTCGTGGCTTTTCAAAAGTGTTTTTATTTGTACAGTGTGCTAAACCTTTTTTTTTTGTATTTTCAGCCTTAATTCTCCAATTTTTCATCTACAGATGTTCTTTACTTTTCAGAATTAACAAAAAGAAACCTATGCACTCGCATTTCTCATCTCAAGTAGTACAGACAAAAGGAGAAAAATTCAAGAAATGTTTCCTCTAATACTTTTCACTATCCCTTACTCTTCATATGTGGTACATTTTGCTTTTGAGTATTTCTCAACATCCCCTCCTTGTTTTTTGGCCAAGATAAAGTATTTCTCCTCTCTCCTTTGGACTCTTGCAATGTCCTCATAATTGCTTCCCGTCTCCCCTCAAATAGAACCTCCACAATATCACCAAACTGACCCATCTTTCATATGCATCTACGTTAATTGAGTATGAAAGCCTACATCTTAGAAATGAATCTAGATTTGATGATAGACGCTGTGAACCCAGATGAAGTCAACCAAAGGACATATGTATACTGAGAAAAGATAAGGGCTGAGGACAGTTAGGATCATGTACATTCATGGGGAAACAAAAGAAGATGGACCTATGTTAGTGAATTAAGAGCAATCATCATAGAAGCAGGAGGAAAATCATATGACAGTAGAGCCATAAAAAAAAAGAAAGGAGAAAAACTCCTTTCTTGAAACAAGCAGAGCTGTTTCAAGAAAGGAGTCAAAACTGTGTCAAATGGTGTAGAAACTTAAGACAAGAAAGAGAATGCCCACAGGAGGTAGTCAAAAGGTACAAATTTCCAGTGATAAGTAAGTCCAAGGAATGTAATGCCCAACATCACAACTATAGTTAATAATACTGTATTACATAGTGGAAAGTTGCTAAGATAGAAAATCTAAAGGTTCTTATCACACAAAAAATGTGTAACTATATGTGGTGATGGCTATTAACTAGACTTATTGTGGTGATCATTTCACAACATACACAAATATCAAATCACTGTTCACCTGAAATTAATGTAACATTATATGTCAGTTTCATCTCAATTTTAAAAGCAAATAATCACCCATCTGGATCCAAAAAAATTATAAGAAAGTGAGTTACTTAAGTATTAAAATAGTATTTTTAATAGATATGTGATAGCAAAATCAATTACAGTTTTCAGTGAAACCAGATACTGTGACCTAAAAAGCTATATAATTCAAAAAAGAAAGAAAGTGCCCACTGGACTTAACAATTGAAAAGTCTGGACTCCTTAGCAAGAACAGTTTTATTTATTTTTTTAAAGATTTTGTTTATTTACTTGACAGAGAGAGAGAGATCACAAGTAGGCAGAGAGGTAGGCAGAGAGAGGGGGAAGCAGGCTTCTTGCTGAGAAGAGAGCCCATGCAGGGCTTGATCCCAGGGCCCTGAGATCATGACCTGAGCCGAAGGCAGAGACTTAACCCACTGAGCCACCCAGGGGCCCCGCAAGAACAGTTTTAGAATGGTCAAGGAAAGACTGAAAAGAAAAGAGGTTCAGATATACATAGACTATTCATTTAAGAAACTTGAAGAGAAGATGAGAGTAAATAAATAGTTGAACGATTCATTTAATTTTGTTTTGAAATAGAAGACTTGAAGACATTTACTTTGCTCATCAGTTACGAATCACTGTATAAAAAAATGACACCAAAACCTAGGGACAATAATCAGAAGTTCACCAGGCTGCAGGACTGCTGGGTGATTTTTCTGAGCTAACTCACGCTCAGCAAATCTTGGCTGTGCTAGCTCATGCATCAGCTATCGGCTTGTAGGTAGGCTGGGGACTGGCTGGTCTAGGACGATTTCAGCTGAGATGACTCATCTCTGCTCCATGTGTCTGTCGTCCTGCAGTAGGCGAGCTGGACTCGTTCATATGGTGATGGCAGGGCTCCCAGGAAGAGAGTAGGAGCACACAAAGCTTCTTGAGGCCAAGACTCAGAATGGCACAGTGTCACTTTACCTGCATCTATCGGCAGCAAAAGTCACAGGGTCAGGTCAGAGTCGATGGATGAAGACGGGGTTGGTACACCGTGGAGTTGCAAAGTCACATTGCAAAGGACATGAATAGAGGGAAGGGGAGAGAATTGCACCACTTTTGTAGTGAGTCACCAATTCATACCCTGTATCATATCCCCCAGAAAAGGCAGGGACTTACCATTGCAGTAAGAGTGGGTTTCTTGGTTAGCCAGTCTGGTCCTGTTCTGTGATGAGCGACAATCTCCCTCGTCAACTGATCTCAATGGCCGCATTTGAGAGGGGTATTGTGGAGGCCTCACCTTCTAAGAAGGGCCAAGATTCAAAACCCCTATGAACTTTCACATTTCAAGAAATGGTTCAATGTCCTATCATGACAATTCTATAACTTCATAATTTTTTTAAAATAAGTTTGCTCGAAAACACAAGTTTCAGGGCGCCTGGGTGGCTCAGTGGGTTAAAGCCTCTGCCTTCGGCTCAGGTCATGATCTCAGGGTCCTGGGATCGAGGCCCCGCATCGGGCTCTCTGCTCAGCAGGGAGCCTGCTTCCTCCTCTCTCTCTGCCTGCCTCTCTGCCTACTTGTGGTCTGTCAAATGAGTAAATAAAATCTTAAAAAACAACAACAAAAAAAACATAAGTTTCTTCTTATTGTCCAGGATCTTGTGAAGACTAAGATCATCCTTTATGAAATATATCCATCTAGGGGCGCCTGCGTGGCTCAGTCAGTTAAGCATCTGCCTTCAGCTCAGGTCACGATCTTGGGGTCCTGGGATCAAGTCCCGCATTAGGTTCCCTGCTCAGCAGGGTGTCTGCTTCTCCCTCTCCCTCTGCCCCTTCCCCACCCAACTCATGCTTGCTCTCTCTCTGTCTCAAATAAATAAATAAAATCTTAAAAAAAAAAAAAAAAAAGGAAAGAAAAAGAAATATATCCCTCTAGTTATTCTCAAGGGCCCTATTGTTATCTTTTATAGAAGCTGAGGAACCATATTTTAAGCACTTTTACTTATCTTGCAACACAATTGTTTATTTAGGAGATTTTATTTAGGAAGCAATTTTCAAATGGTTTTATTCCCTAGAATCAGCTGCCATTGATCTGCCATCACTTCTAGTTTATTTGTATGCATTATGATAGCATTTATATTAATGCATGACTAGTTTAAGATATTATTTGTTTTATAAAGGCTGTAATACTTTCATTGTAAAATGTCAGCCTTAATGAATTACAAC
>PISX010035107.1:0-13284 GCA_004024625.1 Mellivora capensis
AGAATGCCTGAACCTGCACAGTTCCGTAGCATTGGACCAGGGAAACTGGTCATAAGCTGAGAAATTGAGAGAGGCTCTTCGTTATATATAAACCTTGAGCCCTACCAGCTCTGGTGACAGCTCTCAGTGTGGGGGAGGGATGTTGCAAACGCCAAAAAAAAAAAAAAAAAAAGCTGTGGCCCACCGCCATCCCACAGGAGGGGTGGCTCAGGAGTGCACATGACCAGGTGACCACTCTCCATGGGGGATCTTGAGAAAACAGAAAGGCACGACCCTTCACCTACCTTGGAGGATTGGTGCAGGTGCACACCACAAGAGTCTAGACAGTGGCACACACAAAAGGGAAGACCTCTTATCGCTGAGTGTTTACTAAAGAAAGAAGCTGGGATCATTCAACTCCCAGGCTGGAGAGCATCATATGGCCAATTTTATTCTCATCCTCTAAAGAAAATCAAATGCCTTCAAGGAACAAAAGCCACAGAGAAAAACTGGAAACAGCTTACACTCACCCCAACCCCTGGCAACGTGTGGTACAACTCCACAGACACAGAGACACCTGAGAGTCAGTGCATCAGGCCCCTCCCCCAGAAGAACAGCTGGAAGGACACGGAACACCACGTGTACAGAGCACTCAGCACTGCACAACTCCAGCTCTAGGGGAAATTCCTACACAGAATTTGTGGTTGTTTCACATGATTCATTGCTGTTTCAGTTTAAATTTTTCTTTTCTTTTCTCTTTTTTATTTGCAATGACTTTCTTATTTTAACAAAACTGTTTTTAAGTCTTAATCTAACTCGAATTTTGTACACTTTCTTCTTATACATATATTCTTCATTTTGGGCTTCCTTTCACTGTATTCAATTTTATTTTTGTATATATATGTTTTTGTATATATATATGTATCAGTTTTGCTTATATATATATATGTTTTGCATATATATATATATTGTATATATATATAAGTTCTGCTTATATATAAGTTTGCTTAAATATATTTTTGTATGTATATAAGTTTTGCTTTCTTTACAATTCTAGAATTTAGTGTCTTCTAACACACAGACCAAAACATACTCGGGACCAAGTGGATCACCCTGTTTTATCCACCTGGAACATTACATCCTCGCTTCCACACCCAGCATTTTTGTTTGTTTGGTTCTGACCTTTTTGGATTTGTCTAGTTTGTATTTCACTTGAGTTTGGGTTGATATTTGTGTTTTGTTCACTCCTTCATCCATTCCTCCCTATTAGAAAGACTAGAAAGAGGAATTCAAAACAGAAGAAAAATCCAGAGGTAAATCTCTCTGCCATAGATGTAATCTATAAAATAAAATTTAAAAAATTAAAATAAATATATAAAGAAATAAATAATTAAAAAATACTATAAATAAAATTGTACTATGTTCACTCCTTGGGTAACTGCCAAATGTTAAAATAAATGATTCTTGCTACAGACAGCAGCATGGTTGAATTTTCAAGGATTTATGCAGAGCATAAAAAAGTCCTTCAAATAAAATTACATACAATATAAATTCTTCAAAGTTAAAACTAGTCTAAGTAACATGAGAAAAGCCCATAATTATGTGTCGACAGGGTGAAGAAGGGACGAGGAAGGAGGAATTCCAGAGAAAATGCAGGAAGTTTTATGGAGAATTGATTTGTTCACTCTGGATAATGTTGATTCTGACACCCATGTTTATCCTATCACACACTCTGCCTGTATGCCGTTCACTCCGTTTCAAGCACACTCACCAAAATTCTTACAAATAATTCCAGAGATGACTTAGGAGGAACACATAGATATTGAAATGTTAGAAAATACGCCTACACAAACCCAATGCTTTCTATTTTCAGGGCAACACATAAAGGAAGTAAAATCATCCTGTCCCCATTACAGGAGGGATTTCCACATTCCTCACCAGCTGCCCACTCTGTCCTCCAGGTGGTTCAGGGGACAGTGTGTCCTGTGGGGATGAGCACAGGGCCACATACTGGGGCTCACTCTCACCCTGTGTGTGCTCTTGGACACCTCACAAATCCCTCTAAAATTCTGGGTGTAGGATTACATTTATCATGGCATAACATGACATCAATCCCACAATATTTGTGTGAATATGGAAAAAGAAAGTAGCACATGTCCAAGTATATACTCTGGAAAGTTATATAATAAAAATCATATTCTATTCTAAAGTGTTCAATACCCGCAAAACAAAGGCAGTCAGATGTCTTCTGGTCATGGCCCTCTATGGTCACACAGATCCCAAGCTGAATATATAGTCAGAGAACACGCAAATAGGGCCCTCCGTATGCTGATTAAAAACAGCCCATACTTGACTCTGCAGCTGGGAGAGGAGCCCCAGCACCAGGATTCCAAGTGTTCCAGTCAGTACTCAGGACAGGACACAGAAAACTCACAATGGAGTTTGTGCTTCACTGGGTTTTCCTTGTTGCTCTTTTAAATGGTAATTCATGGTAAATAAGAGATCTTGAGGACATGAGTGGGTATGAGTGAAAGAAACCATGCATGTGTCACAGTTTTCTAACCAGGATGTCTTGTGTCTGCAGGTGTCCAGTGTGAGGTGCAGCTGGTGGAGTCTGGGGGAGACCTGGTGAAGACTGGGGAGTCCCTGAGACTCTCCTGTGCAGCCTCTGGATTCGCCTTCAGTAGCTACTACATGAACTGGGTCCACCAGGCTCCAGGAAAGGGGCTGCAGTGGGTCGCAGATATTAGCTATGATGGAAGTAGCACAAGCTACACAGACCCTGTGAAGGGCTGATTCACCATCTCCAGAGACAACGGCATGAACACGCTGTATCTGCAGATGGACAACCTGAGAGCCGTGGACACGGCCATGTATTACTGTGCAACAGACACAGTGAGGGGACATCAGTGGGAGCCCTGACACAAACCTCAAACTACAAGAGTATCAGACCAGCAGAGGGTGCAAACTACTCACCAATTCTGTCTTTAATCCCAGGAACAGGTGCAGATGGAGTCTATGGCATATTTCCTGTCAGGGTCTGGGGTTTCCTCTCCATAGAGCAGTTTCCCCAAGGGAACCTCCTTGACATTATTTTGTGCTTATTCTGTGCTTACCTATTCACTCCCCGGCTTAGAAACTTACTTGTAGCAGGAAGACAAACATGCTAATATGCACCGAACACAGAGTCAAGTACATTATTTTCCTCTTGTCCTTAAAAACCAGTAATAATGTGCAACTGTTTCCTCTTATCCTTCCAGATTTTGTGAGTATTTATTGATATTTCTAGCTACAAAGCAGTTGTATTTTACCATATAATGACAAATAAATGCATAGTTTAAAAAATCTCTAGGGTAGTCTATTTATTAAATATTTTTAATGAAGTAACAATATTAAATATTTTAATACTATTTAATACTATTAAACACTCTTATTAAATATTTCAATAAAATACTTCGATAAATAATTCCTAAATAATAAGACTGAATGGTGGACAAAGTATCAGTATTTGGGATTATCCATAAATGACTTCAATATATCCATATACTATACATAATTCAATTTTTAATTTTTCACTTCAAATGTACTCATTCATTAGACTGTTCCTTTGACAGAATCATTATTGCTCTATGTTTTGAAAATATGACATTGTCCTGAGATTCTCATCTGTACTCTTGCTTCTGCAAGGCTCTAAGAATCACCCCCAGGATGAGCAGAACTTGTCTTCCCCCATCGGTGTCCAAGGACCAGGGGTATCTCCCTTCTTACATATGGTGACTTCTTCACCATCTCTTCACTCCTTGTTCTTACCCAGGTCTTGTCCCAAACACACAACATGACACTTCATTCATAGAACTTTGATTGTTAGGACTTTTCATGCCTGACACATTTTGTCAGTTACAGTAAGCCACAAGAGCATTCTAGAATCTCCATGTATTAGTCATAGTTCTCCTGAGGAACAGAACCCATGGCTCATTGACATACATTACTCAAGAGTCTGAGAAGTCCCATGATCTACTATCACTAGGTGGAGACCCAGGATGGCCAGTGATGTAAGTCTCATCGGATTCTCAGTGGGATCTAGTTGGAGATCCTGGGGACCTGAAGCTCTAAGTGCATCCAAGGGCAGGAGGTGACCAGTGTCCCTACTCAAGCATGCACACAGGAAGTAAACATGGAATTCCTTCTCCCTCAGCCTTTTATTCTACTCAGAATCTTAATGGATTGGATGATGTCCACGTACACAGAGACCATGGATAAAATCATCACTGTCTCCTAGAAACAGCCTCACAAAGCCCCAGAGAAACAATGTTTAATCTGGGCACCTAGGTCCCTGTCACTTTGACACATTGAGTTAACCATCAATCATCCACCTCCTGTAAACTGGGCATCCATATTCATTGCCTTAAGCACACTCATTCTGCAAACAAAGAAAATGACATAGGCACAATTTTACCATATATGATGCAAGTATCCTGCATGCAACCAAAACCATCTAAACCCTTCCCCAGAAGAGGATGTGAAGCTCCTCAGTTGTGTTTTCTCTTCTCATTGATATCTCTCAATGGAAATATGATGGGAAATTGGAAGGGGAGATGAACCATGAAAGACTATGGACTCTGAAAAACAACCTGAGGGGTTTTGAAGGGGCGAGGATTGGGAGGGTAGGGGAGCCTGGTGGTGGGGTTTAGGGAGGGCACGTATTGCATGGAGTACTGGGTGTGGTGCAAAAAAAATGAATACTGTTACGCTGAAAAGAAATAAAAATAAATTAAAAAAAGAAATATGATGGGAAATTAAGAATTCTCAAATGCAATGATATAAAGTCAATAATTTATGTTACATGGCAAAGAAAAAACAGTAAACAAAACAAAGACATACACATATTTATAAAAACTTAAGGAGAATATATACATGATAGCTAAGGTCTTCATTTGTATACTGGAAAAGACTGAAAATTGGAATTTTCAGAACTACTTTCATACTCTACAAATGATGTATTCTCTGTGTTGCCAGCCAACTCTTCAGGCTGTCCTGGTCCATTACCTGGCAGGATGACCAATATCTTTATACCAGAAGGATCTCAACTTTACCTCAAATTTGCAAGATGTTGCCACTGAATTAATGCTGTAATCCTGTCTTCATGAGGAAATTTCTCTCATATAAAACAGGTGCTCCAGGAAGGTAGAGAATATGATAGGACTAATGAGTTCCACCTTTAACTGGTGTCTGAATGTCATGCAGAAAAAAATGTGAACCAGGTTCAACATTTTCTTCCCCTCTGAAGTAATTGTAGGACTCTTCCCATGACCATATATGTAGGTTAGGAGAGTGAAAGTGGTATAGGAGGTCTGGGGATCATGGGCATGTGGAAAATACTTCTCATGTGACTTGCTTTTGTCTTCAGGATCTCTTCAGACACCATCATTTCTTCCATTGGCTGACGGAGTATCACAGTACATGTTCCACTTTATGGCTTGGACATTCAAATAACACCCACTCTAATATGGACAGCTCAATTTCCATGGAAACCTTTTGACTCGGACTTGAACTTATAGTTCCTAAGATCCAGGAGCAGGCTTCCAGCTATTTCTCAAGAGAAGACTCATGATATGCAAAGACTGGCAGGGCTTTCCTCCAAAATTTTAAGGTCCAAGACTGCGATTTACCTATAGGGGACCTGCCACAGCTCTTAACAACTTGTGCGGCACAAACTGGACATGGGAATGGGCAGGGGGTGACCATCACAATCCCTACATCCTCTATATTCATGATATCACTAATCTTAGCAGTTATTCGAAGAACATGTATCACCATAATGTCCTATTCTTCTAGAAAGAGGTAATTATATACATCAATATGTTCATCCTCACTAGAAACCACTACACCTCCACTAAGAATGGCTACAATACAAAAAGGCTGACAGTATCATATGCCAACAAGCATGTACAAAATGTAGAACTATTATTTATTTCCAGCTGAAATTTCACCTGCAGAAAGAACATATGTAATTAGATACCATGGTAAGAGAGCCCCAGGCTCTGTCCCAGGCTCTGTCCTCTACAAGCTGGTGGGGATGGTGGAGTAAATCATTCCCAGGCTGTTGGATGTAGAAACAGGGGATCCCTTGGTGTATTGCTCAGTCCAAGAGTAGGAAAGGAAAAGAAGAGATGAGGAGTTCAGGCAATGATATTGAAGTAAAAGGGGTGACTTCCTCCTTCTGATATCTTTTTTCTCTTCAGGTTTTCAGTGGGCTGGAGGATACTCACCTCCACTCGGAAAGGAAATCTGTTACACAGCATGGATCCAATGCTAATCTCACCTAGAAGCACACTGACTCCTATAGAAATTCAAGGTTTCTGTGCAAGACTTGTAGACTCAGGTAGGTCTGTGCCTCTCGGTATTGTGGGGATGGACACATCTGTGACCTCAACTTTCTAAGGGGACCAAGAAATGTGCCTTCCTTTTTCAATGTCTTCGATATTTTCTTGCTTCAAAGATGGTGTGATAAGTACCCAGGCTTTATATATTGAGGGTCAAAAGGCACTCTGCTGTTTTATTTTAGAATATCTTACCTTTATTTCCCATCCTCCTCTGACCCAGTGGTCCTATGAACACAACTGCTGTTTTAATGTAGAAAGCCCATTGAATATTGTTCAATTAGTATATCATTTTGCAGTAAGTGACTGTTGCCACCTAAGGTCAAGGCACATAATTTCACCCAACAAGTCACCAGGAGAAGAAAGCATTTGTCAGCAATGAGACAGGCACTTCGAGCAGGAAGTCAGAGGTGCTCCCAAAGGACGAGAATGGCAGGGATATTGTCCGCAGCACTCAGTATCCCAGTGCAGTGAACGCTGCTGCATTGTGAATGGTTTGGCTGGATGCCTGTGTTCTTGATGTACAGGATCCTTTCAGGAGTGGAAACTACAGGAGCTGGAGGCAAAACACAAGTCCTCTGTCCACCATGTGGGGTCAAAGGGCCTGATCTAAGGAAACCTAAATTGAGGTTGATCAGAACTGCACCTGGAACTGAATTCCTCCATATTGTCATTTTCTCTATTATTCTACCTTCTTCTGTGTGTTACAAAAGGCAGTTATGTTGAGGGCTTGGTGCTTCAGAGAAGTCTGGTGTGTACTGGTGTGTACTGTGTACTTTGTGTTCTCTGCTGTTCTGTTTTAGCAGAAATTACCCCCAGGCCAGTTGTCTACAGATCCCCTCCTTGCCTGCAGTGCTCAGTGTTTGGTCCTTAGGCAGAATGTGGGAGTTTTAAGTAGTTCTGCTCTGCAGGGCTTTTTAAATGAGACCTGATACCACTTCCTCAGAACTGAGGCTCTGCAGAATTCCCTGGTCGGATGTGGAGTGTGCAGGTTGCAGCCACTCTGGAAAACAGGGTGTAGATTCCCCATATACTTAAAAGTAGAACTACACTATGATCCAGCAATCACACGACTGGACATCTCCCCAAAGAGCACAAAAAGACTAGTTCACAGAGAACCACACACCCTATATTAACAGCAGCATTATTTACAATAGCCAAACTATGGAAATAGCTCACATGTCCACTCATTGATGAATGAATGATAAAGAAGAGGAGGTATAGGCCGTGTGAGTGGAGCGTTACTAACTCATAAAAATGAATGAAATATTGCCATTTCCAATGACTTGGATGGAGTTGGAGAGATTTATGCTAAGTTTATTAGGCAGTGAAATACAAATATCACATTATTTCACTCATATGTTGAATTTAAGAAACAAAATAAACAAGGAAGGGGGGAAGAAAGAGAGAAAACAAGAAGCACACTCTTAACTACACATAACAGACTGACGGTTATCAGAGGTGTGGCAGGTGGAGGTGGGTTATGTAGGCTTGGGTCTTGTTAAATATGCCCTATGTCAAATAACTGTAATTTAAATAAAAACTTAAAAAATAACTGCTTTCAAAGAGCTGGAGCAAATAATCCTAAAATTTGTATGGAATCAGAAGAGACCCCCAATCGTTAAGGAAATGTTGAAAGCAAAAATAAAACTGGTGGCATCTCATTACCCGATTTCAAGCTTTACTACAAAGCTATGATCACCAAGACAGCATGGTACTGCCATCAAAACAGACACATAGACCAATGGAACAGAGTAGAGAGCCCAGATATGGACCCTCAACTCTATGGTCAAATAATCTTCGACAAAGCAGGAAAAAATATACAGTGGAAAAAAGACAGTCTCTTCAATAAATGGTGCTGGGAAAATTGGACAGCTATATGCAGAAGAATGAAACTCGACCATTCTCTTACACCGTACACAAAGGTAAACTCGAAATGGATAAAGGACCTCAATGTGAGACAGGAATCCATCAGAATCCTAGAGGAGAACATAGGCAGTAACCTCTTTGATATCAGCCACAGCAACTTCTTTCAAGATATGTCTCCAAAGGCAAAGGAAACAAAAGCAAAAGTGAACTTTTGGGACTTCATCAAGATCAAAAGCTTCTGCACAGCAAAGGAAACAGTCAACAAAGAGGCAACCATTGCATTTTACATTTCAAAAATTTAAGATTCTACATATTATATGGTGTATTTTTTCTAAAATAAAACAAAGGCAGGCATTTCAAAAAACTAATACAGAAAATCTACATTCATATATTTAGTGATTTTTTTTTAAAATTGAAGAATAATTTAAATACTTTCTCTAATTTAGCTTGAAAGAGAGAAATTATGTCTCAAAGGTCATAATCATTGGGATCTAGAGTAAAGAGACTCAACTCCTTACATTTATCCATTTTCTCCCCGACTGGTTGCAGACATTAATAAATTAAAACAGTCATGACTCCCTGTGTGGTGTCATATGGGTTTGCATTTCCTAACTCGTCTGTGCCCACACCTCACTGGCAGCCTTCCAAACACCCTGCATCCCACATCCTGACCAAGTGTGGTCGTCCTGAGCTCCTGGGTCAGGCTGGTTCACAGCGCTGCATCTGAGAACTCAGGAAGCATGGACAAGTGTCAGCTGGCCTTCCCTTGCACATCCCATTCCTCTACAGGGAACAAGCCCAAGCTTGAGGATGCATGTTTACGATGTGTTGTTCCCCTGGTCCTCACTGCCTGACACCACACATGTATTCCAGTACCTGCTGCCTTTGTATTATTTAATTTCTAATTTAACTTTTATTAGTTACCACAGTGTAATATTGGTTTCTGGATTATAATTCGCTGATTCATCCCTTACATACAACACCTAGTGTTCATCAAAACCAGCACCTTCTTTCATGCTCATCATCCATCTCCACAATCCTCACTCATCTCTCTCTGTCAACCTACTGTTGGTTCTCTATTACTAAGAGTCACTTATGGTTGTTTCCCTCCCTCCTCTTTTTCCTTTTCCCACTTCCTTTATGTTCATCTCTTTTCCTTCATAAATTCCACGTATGAGTCATAAATGGGAGAAGATATTTGCAAGAGACATATCTGATAAAGTTTAATATCCATAATCTATAAAGTCTTTACCACACCCAACAGGCAAATGATGCAGTTAAGAAATGATTAGAAGAAAGGAATGAATAAACACTTATTGAAAGAAAGCATCCAGATGGCTCTCAGATACATGAAGAGACGCTCAATATCAGTCATCATCAGGGGAGCACAAATCAAACCCATGGTAAGATGTCATGTCATACCTGTCAGAATGACTATAGTTCAACACCTGCCGAAGAGAATTCCCAGACCAAGGACAATTTCATTAGTAATTCACATCAAACATAATTGGAAACATAGAGAGACATGTTTTCTAAGACTACTCCTCCCAGGACAAGTAGTTGACCCTCACCTTCCTGAGAAAGGGAACATTTCGCATACAATAGAACCTATGAAATTATACCCTCGGGAGGGAAAGACCTCAACCATTTGAGGGCAACTGATAAGTTGTAGGGACTTGACTCAAGATTCCTACTCCCCTCTAAATACAATATATAGAGCTGGATATTGTAGCCAAGGAGCAGAGTGAAGAGCTCAAGTAAAGGATGTAAGAATGAGGACATATCCTTTCAACAGGACAATCTGTAGCGGTATGCTGAGAGGGTAACTCCTCACATGTTGTATAAATTGGGAAGAGCGAAGAGGAGTCCCTGTATCTCTGCAAGGGTCTGTGACACCTGCCGGTGTACTGGGACCATCAGGGAGTGCTCACAATCCCTCTGACTCAAGAACCACGGAGCTCATGATCCAGGACAAGAGGTGGATTGGGGCTTATCTCCTCTCAAGGGCTTCCAGCAAGGTGCTGTTAAGTTCTTCCAGAAAGGACACAGTAAACAGTTTGTAAATCTGTGGAAATGCAGAAAAGTCCTCCATTTTTTTTAATAAACCATCAAAATGCTAATAACCACACTTGCCAAGGGCAAAGCATTGGGATAAATATAATTAATAACATCATGGCAATAAATATGAGTGTAGAAGTACAATGACATCCATTTCAGAGATTAAGAATTGTCCTTAACAGCAAGCATTCTGATCTCAGGTGTTCTGAGGTTAATTGCTTAAATAATAATTCCATCCTTATATCTTTATTGAAGTTTTCCATTGGTGTGTACAGGGAGATCAGGTGTAAATGTCCCTTGTGGTTGGTGATAACCCACAGTGTCTTCAACAGCTCTGTGAGTCTCTGTCAAGGCTTCTCAATGTCTCCAAGTTTCTGTGGCAGAAAGCACACACATCGGTCTACTGAGACTCATGGAAATTCAGGAAGCCTGCAAATCTCATGTCCAGCTCTGTCCTACAGAAGTTTAAAGGGAGCAAATAGGTCCCATGGTGAGGAGCACAGACTAGAATCTGGGGCTTAATTTCACCTGCTCTGTGGACCTGGACATTCACACAGTCAATCTCTTCTGCAGTGTGTACCTATCCACCTGTAAAATAGTAGTAAAATTGGTACCTACATCACGATAATGGGGTGCATTTGAAAAAAAAAATATGAAAAAAGGAAGATAATGGGTGCTAAGTAGTGAACAAGAGAAGTTGAGGATGTGAGTGCTTATGAGTGAAAGAAACATGGCTGTGTGACAATTTCCTGACTGGGATGTCTTGTGTCTGCAGGTGCCTAGTGTGAGGTACAGCTGGTGGATTCTGGAGGAGACCTGATGAAGCCTGGGGGGTCCCTGAGATTCTCCTGTGCAGCCTCTGCATTCACACTCAGTAATTATGACATCAATCTAGTCCGCCAGACTCCAGGGAGGAAGGGGCTGCAGTGGGTCATATGTCATACATCTAACCGAATACGTTAGCAATGGTGGAGGCGCATACTCTGCAGACTCTGTGAAGGGCCCATTCACCATCTCCAGAGACAACAGCAAGAACACGCTGTACCTGCAGATGAACGGCCTGAGAGCCGAGGACACAGCTGTGTATAACTGTGCAAAGGACACAATGAGGGGCCCTCAGTGTGAGGTCAGACACAAACCTCACTGTAGGAGGGGATCTGAACCACCAAGGGGTGTACACTAATCATCAATTCTTTCTTTAAGCCCCAGGAGCAGCTGCAGGTGGAGGTTATGGGCAGGTTTCATGTCAGGGTCTTGGAATTCCTCTCCATAGAACAGTTTCCTTCAGGAACCCTCTCTTCACACGTGATTCTGTGCTTACCTCTTCACTCTCTGACTTCAGAAGTTTGTTTTAATGGGACAATAATTATACTAAATAGCACAAAATACAGTGCCACTCACATTGTTTATTCCTGTCCTTAAATACCAATGAATCCCAAATATCCTGATGCTTATAAACTGAACCTTTACAGGAATCCCAGAGGCACTCAGTATGCATCACAGTCCACCCAGATTAAAAAGTACATTTGATAGAAGGAGCATAAAGTGCATGCTGGACATGAGGCCACAAATTCATCAACAATCCAAACCAAAAGAAGAAAGGGGCTTGGTGGGGGCAGGGTTTGTCACTATCTTAAACAAAGTTCACAGCATCAATGTTAGTGACAACATGGGAAATCAGTGAAATCTACACCAGGTGTGCTGGGGATGTGGAGTCTGAACATTACACACACACACACACACACACACACACACACTCACTCACTCATGTGAGAATATAAAACCTTCATCATTTTGCCCTAATTTTTCTGCTGCAAATGTGGTCCTAGAACAGAAACACACAATATACAGTAAGACCTCAAGAAACAAAAAAAAATCTGAAAGGAAACACCTAAAGTTACTCCTGAAGGACCTAGAGAAAGTACAATGACTAAAGCCTAAATAGAGCAAAATGAAGGAAATACTAGAGTCTAGAGCAAAAATAAATGACATAAAATTTTTTAATCCTTTTCAGCATAACAAATTCATAGTTTTTTGCACCACACCCAGTGCTCCATGCAATGCGTGCCTTCCATAATACCCACCACCTGGCTCCTCCAACCTCCCACCCCCGCCCCTTCAAAACCCTCAGGTTGTTTTTCAGAGTCCACAGTGTCTCATGTTTCTTCTCCCCCTCCAATTTCCTTCAACTCCCTTCTCCTCTCCATCTCCCCATGATCTCCGTGTTATTTGTTATGCTCCGCAAATAAGTGAAACCATATAATTGACTCTCTCTGCTTGACTTATTTCACTCAGCATAATCACTTCCAGTCCCGTCCATGCTGCTACAAAAGTTGGGTATTCATCCTTTCTGATGGAGGCATAATACTCCATAGTGTATATGGACCACATCTTCTTTATCAATTCGTCCGTTGAAGGGCATCTTGGTTCTTTCCAAAGTTTGTCGACCGTGGCCATTGCTGCTATAAACATTGGGGTACAGATGGCCCTTCTTTTCACCACATCTGTATCTTTAGGGTAAATACCCAGTAGCGCAATTGCAGGGTCATAGGGAAGCTCTATTTTTAACTTCTTGAGGAACCTCCACACTGTTCTCCAGAGTGGCTGCACCAACTTGCATTCCCACCAACAGTGTAAGAGGGTCCCCTTTCTCCACATCCTCTCCAACACACGTTGTTTCCTGTCTTGCTGATTTTGGCCATTTTGACTCATGTGAGGTGGTATCTCAATGTGGTTTTAATTTGAATCTCCCTGATGGCTAGTGATGATGAACATTTTTTCATGTGTCTGATAGCCATCTGTATGTCTTCATTGGAGAAGTGTCTGTTCATATCTTCTGCCCATTTTTTGATGTGGTTATCTGTTTTGCATGTGTTGAGTTTGAGAAGTTCTTTATAGATCCTGGATATCAACCTTTTGTCTGTACTGTCATTTGCAAATATCTTCTCCCATTCCGTGGGTTGCCTCTTTGTTTTGTTGACTGTCTCCTTTGCTGTGC
>PISX010035108.1:0-13277 GCA_004024625.1 Mellivora capensis
TTGAAAATAGAACTACCCTATGACCCAGCAATTGCACTACTGGGTATTTACCCTAAAGATACAAACGTAGTGATCCGAAGGGGCACGTGCACCCGAATGTTTATAGCAACAATGTCTACAATAGCCAAACTATGGAAAGAACCTAGATGTCCATCAACAGATGAATGGATAAAGAAGAGGTGGTATATATACACAATGGTATACTATGCAGCCATCAAAAGAAATGAAATCTTGCCATTTGCAATGACGTGGATGGAACTAGAGGGTATCATGCTTAGTGAAATAAGTCAATCAGAGAAAGACAACTATCATATGATTTCCCTGATATGAGTATGTGGAGATGCAACATGGGGGGTTGGGGGTTAGGAAAAGAAGAAAAGAAACAAGATGGGATTGGAGGGGAGACAAACCATAAGTGACTCTTAATCTCACAAAACAAACTGAGGGTTGCTGGGGGGAGGGGGGTAGGAAAGGGGAGTGAGGTAATGGACATTGAGGAGGGTATGTGCTATGGTTAGTGCTGTGAAGTGTGTAAACCTGGCGATTCACAGACATGTACCCCGGGGATAAAAATACTTTATATGTTTATAAAAAATAAATTAAAAAAAATTCCATGCCAAGTCGCGTTGTTCCTCGTGTCAGAAGGCAACTATAAGATATTCTCCTTTATCTTAGAGGATAACCAACTACTATCAAACTGTTATAATACAAACAAGTAATTTAATGGTGTAATCCATTTTTTTCAATTTTTATAAGAATGACAACATATAACATGAAAGAAAAACAAACTGTTATAATACAAACAAGTAATTTAATGGTGTAATCCATTTTTTCAATTTTTATAAGAATGACAACATATGAAAGGAAAACATAGAATATCTAATCTATGTATTAGGATTTTTAAAAAAGCATCATTACTATTTACATTATAAAAACCTTAACTATTGCTTAACAAAGATGATTTTTATTCTAAATGTAATCGTTGTATAGTAATAACCTAGGTCCACAGCTGGTGATATTTATAGCCAGTAATTGATGAAAACTGAATGTTCAGAATGGACACCTGCCATTTGATATATGGAAGCCTGTGGCCAAATATCAGCCCATTATATTATTCAGGAAAAAATTATTGACTGCTACAAATAGAGGGACGGAATGAATAGGAAAGATGTGTGCACAAAAATTCTTGCTGTGCTTGTGAGAATTTGGAAGTTGTAATCCATTCTTCATTATTAAATGGAAGTTTAATTACGTATTTATAGTATTCAGACTATTAATAACTAAAAGCATGATTTCTATCTCCCAAACCCTATAGAATATAAAAATAACATTCTGTAACACCAAAGATGGTACATAAAAGAAGTGACAAACATTAGCATACAGCTTGAAACAAAATAACAAAAATAAGAATGTACATATCAGTTATTATAACAGTTATGAAGGGATTAATTCAGTCTCCTACTAATAACTCAGATTCTACAACTTGGTTAAAGTTATAATCAAGATTTGTTACTTTAGTATAATATTAAAATGTTAAAAGTACATATCAACATTTACAAATCAAATGAACACAAAGAATGGAAGGGACTATTACATGGCAACCTGGTTTTATATTGATTAAAGTTGCAATTTATGATAAAGTATAAGCAGCTTTTGATTTGTATGTTTCATCGTAGCACAGCACAAATATAAAGATTATATAAAATATATTCAACCACAATGGTACAAATTATAGTTCTCTATTGTCATGTAAATGAGGGAATGTAGATGATATCAATAGTAAATAACAACATTTCATCTTTGATGATCTAAGATGAAATACATTAGTCCAAGAACTATGGAAAAAAGTTCGACCTCTCCAATAAAAAAAAAAAGTTCAAGGTAGAAAGTACTTTCATCTCTGAAATTTGAAAGTAATTAAAAAATATAAAATCCTCAGTTTTGACAGGGACAAGATGAATTGGGCACTCATAGGTAACTGGTGAGAGTGTAAATTGATAGTAACACTTCTAGAAACAATTTTGATAGTATCTGTCTTCACAGTAATTTCCCTTCTAGAAATGTTTTCTAAGAATATTAGCCGAGTTATGCACAGTAACTTTGTTAGCATGCTTATTACTTAATGAACTATAATAAGTGAAAAATGCAAGCAAACTGGAAGTCTAACATTGAAAGAATGGTTTAACAACTATTAGATCTGTACTAGGCTAAGTGTGCAAACATGTACCCCAAGTTCATTTCAGATATCATTGACAGGAAGCTCAGGGCAACAATACCAGACTCCTGAGCCTGTCTGATGCCAAGATATGGTAGCCTTGATTGCAAATGGCCTGGACACTAGGTAAGATCAAGTGCATGATGAGAGGCATGAAATTTTGGTTGAGTGAGGCGGGGAAAACCAAGGGCAGTTACCTGAATTCTGTTTAGAATTCTAGGCCTGACTGCTCGCAGAGTTGTGGAGCGCTGTGATTCTCACTGGATTCAAGACTAAATCTGTTAAAATAATGGTCTTTTTCCATTTCTCATTCTTTCTTCTTATGTGACTGAACTGGATGCCCATTGAATACCTACTACCCATTTCTCCTCACTCCCAGCCTCTGCCTAACACCATTCTCTTTTTGCTTCTGTGAATATGACTACTTTAGATACTTCCTATAAGTGGAATAATGCAATATTTTCCTTCTGTGGCTGACTCATTTTGCTTAGTATAATGTGCTCATGATTTATCCATGTTGTAGCATATGATAGGATCTTTATTTAAAATTTTTAAAAAATTAACATATAATGTATTATTAGCCCCAGGGGTGATAGGATCTTTTAAAGGCCAAATAATACTCCATTGTTTGCATACACCACATTTTCTTTATCTACTGATGTGTTTATTCATTTATCTTTTGATGGGTTGGGTTTGTTTGGGTTGTTTCCCCCTCTTGGCTATTGTGAATAATGATGCAATGAACATGAGAGTGCACGTATCTCTTGAGATTCTGATTTCAGTTCTTTTGGATGAATATTCAGAAGTGGGATTGCTATTTTTACGTCCAATTTTAATTTTTATTTTTTTTAGAAAACTTCATACTGTTTTATGTAGTGGTTGCATCATTTTACATTCTCACCAGTGGTGTACAGGGGTTCCAGTTTCTCCATATCCTCACTGACATTATTTTTCTGTTATTTTTATTATTTATTTTTTGATAATGGTTATCCCAAGAGATGTGAGGTGATAACTCATTGTGCTTTTGGTTTGTATTGATGTTAAGTATCTTTTCAAATACCTACTGGTCATTTGTTATGTCTCCTGTGTAAAAATATCCTCTCAAGTCCTTTGCACATCTTTTTAATCTGGTTGTCTGTTTTTTTGCTATTGAGTTGTAGGAGTTCCTTATATATTTTGGATATGAAACCCTTATCAAGTACAGAGTTTGAAAATATTTTCTTCCATTCTGTAAGTTGCATTTTTACTCTGCTGATTCTTTGACTTCCTCTGCTGTACAGGAAATGTTTAGTTTGATATAGTCCTACTTGTCTATTTTTGCTTTTGTTGCTTATGCTTTTGGTATCATTTCTAAGAGATCATTGCCTAAACCAATGCTAAGATGGTTTCTCCCTATGTTTTCCTCTAGAAGTTTTATAGTTTCAGGTCTTACTTTCAAGTCTCAAATACTTTATTTTTGTTTATAGTGTAAGATAAGCATACAATTTCTTTTTCTTTCTTTCTTTTTTTTTCCACATGTAGATAGCCAGTTTCCCCCAGCACCATTTGTTGACAGACTATCTTTTCCCCATTGTGTATCTTGGCACCTTTATTGAAGATAATTTGACTGTATGAGTAGGTTTCTTTCTGGGCTCTCCATTCTGTTTCATTAGTTTCTATGTTGTAATGCCAATGCCATACTGTTTTGATTATTGTAGCTTTGTAATATGTTTTGAAGTCAATCGGTGTGAGACCTCCAGCCTTATTCTTTCTCAAGATGATTTTAACTATTTGGGGTCTTTTATGGTTCCATATGAATGTTTGGACTGTTTTTCCTATTTCTACAAAATATGCCATTGGGATTTCAACGTGGATAGCCTTGAATCTACAGATCACTTTGAGTAGTATGAATATTTTAAAAATCTTCAGTCTTCCAATTCATGAATATCAGATGGCTTTCCATTTAATCGTTACTTCATCAGTGACTTTCAGCAATGTTTTGTGTTTTTTAGTCTAGGGTCTTTGGCCTCCCTGGTTAAGTTTACTCCTATTTTCTTTTTAAATGCTGCTGTGAACGGGATTGCTTATTTAAGTTCCTTTTTGTATTGTTTATTGTTAGCATGTAGAAATCACAGATGATTTTCCTATGTTGATTTTGTAACTGCACTTTGCCGAATTTCTCAGTTCCAATATTTCCTCTGTGAAATCTTTAGGATTTCCTATATGTGATTATGTCATCTGCTAAGAGGTCATTTTACATCTTCCTTTCCTATTTGGAAAATAGAAAACTCTGCCTAGGACTTCCAGCAGTATATTGAATTGCAATTTATATTGCCTTGTTCTTGATTTTAGAAGAAGAGCATTCAAGTTTTCACCATTGAATGTAAAATTAGCCGTGGGACTTTTGTATGTGGCTTTCATTATGGTTGAGCTAATTTTCTGCTATACCTAGTTTGTTGATGTTTTTATCATGAAAAGGTGGTGAATGTTGACAAGTGTATTATCTGTATCGAAATAATCATATGCTTTGATTCTTCATCCTGTTAGTGTGGTGTAGCACCTGGATTTTTTTTTTAAAGATTTAATTTATTTATTTGACAGAGATCACAAGTAGGTAGAGAGAGAGGAGGAAGCAGGCTCCCCGCTGAGCAGAGAGCCTGATATGGGGCTCGATCCCAGGAGCCCGGGATCATGACCTGAGCCGAAGGCAGAGGCTTTAACTCGCTGAGCCACCCAGGTGCCCCTTGGATTGATTTTTATATGTTGAACCATCCTTGCATCCTAGGGATAATTCCTACTTGGTCATGGTGAATGATCTTGTTGAATCTGGTTTGCTAATATTTTGCATCTATGTATCAAGATTATTGGCCTGTAGTTTTCTTTCCTGTCTTTAAGGGTCTTTTTCTGTCTTTGGTATCAGGATAATGCTCACCTCATAAAATGAATTTGAAAATGTTCTCTTCAATATTGTCAAAAACTTTGAGAAGAATTGGTGTTAATTATTCTTTAAATGTTTGGTAGGATTTGCCAGTGAAGCTGTCTGGTCTGGGGCTTCTCCTGTTGGGAGGTTTTTAATTACTGCTTCAATCTCTGTTACTCATTTTTGGTCTGTTCAGATTTTCTGTTTCTTCATGATTCAGTCTTTATAGGTTGTAGGTGTCTAGAAGTTTACCCATTTCTTCTAGGTTGGCCAATTGGTTGGCATATAATTGTTCATAGTAGTTTCTTATGATCCTTTGTATTTCTGTGTTATCAGTTATGTCTTTTCTTTCATTTTTTGTTTTATTTATTTGAATCTTCTCTGTTTTTCTTGGCTAATAGGTTTTTCAATTCTGTTGATATTTTCAAAAAATGAACTGTTCATTTTTTAATTATCTATCTCATTTGTTTCTGCTCTAATTTTAATTTTTTCTTTCCTTCTGCTAACTTTAGGCTTTGTTCTTCTTTTTCTAGTTCCTTAAGGTGGAAAGTGAAGTGGTAATTTGAGATCTTTCCTCTTTTTTAATCTGGATGTTTAGAGCGCTAAACCTCCCTCTTAGTACTGCTTTTGATGTGTCTGTTGTTTGTGTTTTCACTTTTGTCAAGATATTTTCTAATTCATCTCCTGATTTCTTTGTTGACCTATTGGTTGTTACAGAGTGTGTAATTAAATTTCACATATTTATGAATTTTCCAGTTTTCCTTCTGTGATTAATTTCTAGTTTCATTCCTTGGTGGTCAGACAAAATAGTGTGATTTCAGTCTTCTTATCTTTACTAGGACCTGTTCTGTTATCTAACATGTGACCTGTCCCAGAGACCGTTGTAGGTGAGCTTGAGAAGAATATGAATTCTGCTGTTTTGGGTAGAATGTTCTATATATGTTAGGTCCATTTGCTTCCCCCTCCCCCCTTTTTTTTCTCCTAGTAAGAAGACCTTCAGGTGGGGAAATTATGGGACCAATTTGTAGAATATGGACGTAGATACAAGATACATAATATAAGGACTATCAAAACAAGCTGCAGAGGACAGAATGCTTTTTGCTGTTGTATGTTAGTGAACTAGAATGGGCAGTTAGAAGTACTCAGGCTTGCAGCCTTCTCCTATCCATAACCTGTTCTTGCTTCCTGCTCTTCAAGCCTTACATGGGGGCTCAGAGCCTTCATAATAAAACAGGTCTCTGTGCACAGTTCAGAAGAAAACCCAAAGCCCCTTTCAGTTGGGCCATTTCATTCTTATATGCTATCTTAGGGCTCGAGTATCAGACAGGCAGAAGAAGCTTCTTTTTTTTAAATTTAAAAATTTAAAAAATTGTTTTATAAATATATAATGTATTTTTATCCCCAGGAGTACAGGTCTGTGAATCACCAGGTTTACACACTTCACAGCACTTACCATAGCACATACCCTCTAGAAGAAGCTTCTTGAAAGAATCCCAAAACTCAAGTCACCTAATCCAGATAGATGAATCCTCCTAGGCAAGGCAGAAAAATAAGAAGTGTGTATAGCACATGGAGATAATAGGATTTATTTCTCTTTTCCATGGAGACTGTCGATGTTTTGGTCTGAAGCCTACTCTACTCTGGGAATATCATAACTGTTCACTTTTGCCTAGGGAATTCATTAGGATTTGCAGGAAGTTGGGGACCCTGGGTAGATTTTGCTGGAATCTCTGCAGAATATCAATAAAGATTCCCCTTCTGAAACCATATGCAAAACACTGGGGGAACCCCACAGGAGTTTCATGAAATTTCCATTTTTCAAAGCTGATAGTTCCCATGATTATTAGAGGATTTGCTTCTGAAAGCTAAACAGCTTCTTCCTCTGATGTTTCTTCACTAACCAAATGTACAGGCAGCAGAGTGAATTTCTCTGGAGTGCTTGGGGTGGCTCAGACGTATATGATTGTGAACATTAGCATTCACTTTGTGTATTTGGTAATAGATGTATCATTAGTACCTAACTTAAACTTTAATCTCTTCAGAGGCAAGATTTATTTCTTGCCTTTGAGTGGGCTTTGGGTTTTCTCGCTGGCTGACGCCATGACAGGGGCAAGAACTATAGGAAATGATTAGCAGTGAGCAAGAACTTGGAGTCAGGGACACCCTGTCACAGTACACTTTAATGAGGAATCCATAGGTCTCTTGGTTTACATCTGACTTATCACTTGGGAGAACAGCTCACAGTGGGAAGCCTCTGGATTTCCACTGACAGCTTTTCTACAAAGTCCCTGAAGGAGCTGTTACCAATGGAAAGTCAGCCCTGTGGGCCAGCTTTTGTTCTGCAGTGACCTAAGGTAGCTAAGCCCAGACTCTTTGCTCCCACCATGAGGGTCCTCGTTGTCTCAAATGAGAAGCAGCCCTTTTCTGAGCCAGTCCCACTAGACCACAGCCACCAGCTTCTATCTCTGCTTCTCTTCCAGTACTTGGTGCCTTGGGTCCCCAGCTGTGCCTTCTCCAGGTTGGAACTTCTAGTTATGTCTCCACATGGCTCTTTTTTACACATGCTTATGACCACTGCTAAATCTCAGAGAGATTGAGTGATTCAAGGTAAATAAGTTGCCAAGTGTTGAATCTTCGGCTCCCCATTCTACTGTCCCACTCTATTATGGGATGAGATGGGGTGCTGCTATCTGGGTTCTCATTGGTAGTAAAATGTCCTTGATTATATCAGAACTGGGTCATCTCCAGAGACTATAACACTACCTTCTTAGGTTTTCCTAATGTGACAATTTTCTCTTAATATTAAAACCTATCTACTTAGCCTCTCAGAAGGCAGTGCTTGAATTACAAGTGTGAGGCCATCCTCACTCATAAACCCAGATTCAGTTAGCTTGTGTTCTTGCTTCAGTGGCTTTTATACATTCTTGAACTTCATTGTGAATTCATGGAGAATATGGGAAAATATTTTTATCATGAGACAATCTGATGGAAAGGAATCCATTTAAATAAAATCAGCATCCAACCTCTCCTTTGGCAGGAATAGTGGTGCTGTCTGGTAGGCAGGGTGACTAGAGTCCTCCCAGACCACATGTTCACAGTCTCTGGCCTTGTCATTTATTCATCGGGTTGCAAGGGAAATTTGTTTGGACTCTCCGCTCCTGCAATTCTGTATTTTTCTATTTGAAATTCTGATGTGTTTTCAACATTACAGTAGTTTTTTACATGTCTGGCCTTTTGTAATTTGGCAAATTATTTCATATAGGATACCTCAGGAATCATTATTATCTTTTTATAGGTGAATAACTGAATTCAGAGAGGTCAGATGGCTTCCTCAAGGTCACGCTGCCAAGACATGAGAGCTGAATTTTTTTTTTCACATCTCTTGCTCTATTATAGCATTCATTTATGGATTTGAATCTTCCTGACAAAGCCTAGCTGGACTCTCAAGGCAGAAATTGCACAGAGATGGTATGACTAGAGAATCATTTAGAACTGATAGAATTTTTTATTTTTAATTTTTTTCTTGACTTAAGACCTTTGTCCAGCTCTGGAAGTTGGAGAACTTTCCTGTCTCACATGTACTTTCTATTGGAATATATTTTCTTGGTTAATTATGAATTCATTTGTTCATTTGGAAAACTATTAAGCAAATACCATGTGCTTGGCTTTGTGCTAGAAGCCTGGGATAAAGAGGTGATCAAGACAGGCATGGTCCCTGGGTTTCATAGAATGCATGGTTCAGTAGGGAGTCCAGTATTAAACACAAGCTTCCATTGCAGTGAAGAGAAGTGCCTTGGAAACATGTGACAGCAGGAACTAAGTTGTCTGGGGACACAGGAAAAGTATCCCTTAGGAAGTATTTTTGTTGAAAATCAGGTTAGAACACACAGACAACAGTATGTGGGAAGGAGGCCCTTGGGGTCGTCTCTGGGGAACTAGAAGTTCAGTGTGGTTGAATAGTAGAGACAGATAAGGAAAGTAGTACTCCCATTCACAATGTAGGGAAAATCTGAAAAAGATGAAGCTTGTATGAAGGCTGTAGCTTGGCCAGTGCATAGTCACCCAGAGCATCCTGAAGGTCATTTGCTTCCTGATTTAGGACAGTTAGACTGTTACAGAGTTTTCCTAGGGATGGGGAGTATTTCCTATCCCTATGACAGCACTTTGTAGGATTGGCTTGAACATTGGTACGGTTGAGTTGGCTAGCTGAAGAGTAGTGGAGCTCACTGGTGTGCATGGCTGGGGCCCTTCCTTCCTTTTGAAAGGTCCCTATTGAGTTATAATCCTGCCTTTGACTTGAGGCAGTGTTGCTCCTTGAAAATATATTTTAGCAGGGAGACTATTTTGTTTTTGGTGTAATTGTGATTTTAAAAACACCTACAATTTAAGCATTTTTTCCCTTCTTTAAATTTCTTAGGAGTTTACACAATGGGGAAAAAACCCCTCAAAGCAACTGAAATCTTAATGTTTCTTAGAGTTCTTATCTCTCATATCATTATTCCAGGTTAGATCATATGTGACCTTGGGCGTCTTACAGTATGAGAGTTCATGGTCGAGGAATGTTCTTGGTAAAAGTGATTTGACCATGTGATTAGGTATCTACTGTCAGAGGGAAAGGAAATATGAAAAATACTATTTGGTTCAGAAACACACGTTCTGTTTCTGGTCGTTTTAGCAGAACTAGCCTGGTGCTAAGAATAGAGATGACCCATGTGCTGGTGATAGTTGAAGAGACAGAGTCAGTAATGATCTACTGATATGGCATAGTGTCTCATACTGTGGAATAGAGCTCTTGTGTCTGACTAGTTATGGGGGAATAACTGGAAATAAAATAAAGTACACTATTAGTCAAGAGAAGCATCTAGCTACTATTGCCCACTTCCTTCTTCCCTTAAATGCTGTTTTTCTGAATGGGTCAGGTTCTGGGACATTGTACTAGGCCTCAATCCCAGTGGTGCAGCTCTCAGAGGAATGGAGACCTGTGTGGTTTTGAGATGGGCTTTTGGACACTCTTTTCTCTATTAACTGGGAGGAGACAGCCTTTCAGTTACTGATTATCTGAGAGAAAGCCCAGCCATCTGCATTTTTCTCTGTATAACCTCATTATGAAGGACTGCCCCCCCCCCAAAATAACTAATCAATATGTATGGCTTTTGAATTGAGAAAGGCCAAGGGCCAGTTGACTGAGGCCTGCCACAAACACTCTGGGTCTTCACTGGGTCTCTTGCTTCTTCTTGGCCAATGTGTTTCCCCCCTTGTAGCAGTGAATCATGTGACTCAGCTATGCACCTTGCAGTAAAAGTAGATGGAGCAAATCTTTCCACGGCCTGTGGAGTTCTTTAGCTTAGGCAGAAGGTGACCTTTCCTTTTTGTGGCCCATGTCAGATAGGCTCCTCTCTTATGCCTCAGGACCTAAGCTCCAACAAATACCAAATATTCTTTGTGTTATTCTCTAATCATGACATTTTGTCACAGGTCTTAAAGAAGAGTGGACTGAGAGCAAGATTCAGATGTTCCTGGATCCCTGACCTTACCTGAAACATAATTGCTCACTCACTTCAATCTAGCTATGTTTATAGATACCATGGCATGATTTTTTTTTTCTGTATGAATTTTCTAGTAAATAACAGCTGAATTCTGCTAAATGGAACATGTAATATACAAAATAGTTTAGGGCAGGATCCTAACAAGTATTATTACTACACACACGAGTGAGTACACACACACACACACACACACACACACACACACATTCTTTTGAATCTGTACTTGGCTCTTTAATCTTGGACAATATATTCTAAATCTTGACTAGAGGCATAATCTTTCCAGCAATGCACTTTCATTGTTGTGGTTATTTAGGTTACAAAGGATTAGGGTGAACCCATGGGCTCTGTAGAGTCTCTTGGGTGACTAGTACCAAAGGTACAATCTCATAGATTTCTGTTTATGAACAAAGAATCAAAGGGAAGATGACTTTTTTGAGCAGGAAGAACCACAGAGCAGGGCCAGAAGGGAGCAAAGGTCCTTGTAGACTATTATGTGGTGATATGTTTTCATTTCAGGTGAATAAGTTGGATAAAAATTTTCAGAAAAATGTATATCACCATAAAACAATAGTGGAAAAGTCAGATATTTATGGAATTTCATAAAACATTTTATGGGCATCACTTTCTCAGTCCAAGGGCAGATAACCTAGTTTGTTGCAGTAGGGTTGGAGTAGGCTGGAAGGGATAAGAACTTGGAAACAGATCTGCTCCTTGGTGGAGGACCTCTGAAAACTGACTCACCTTTGGAACATGGAAAGGTGGCCAATCTAGGGGGCTGTCCAAAGGGAAAGAAAAAGTCAACAAATAGGCAGTCCAATGATCTAATGAGCTTATGGGGAATCCAGAAAAATATGTAAGTGGTAACTTCAGGGCTAACTGTATCTGGGCATAAGTAGGCAGTTAAAAATAGAGTCTTTTCTAGCTAGCAGTAATATTTGCTTTGTTTTGACAGAGAGCTTTGTTTTGAAGATGTTATTTATATATTTGACAGCAGCAGGCAGAGGAGAGAGAGAAGAAGTCTCCCTGCTGAGTGGGGAGCCTGATGTGGGGCTCAATCCCAGGACTCTGGGATCATGACCTGAGCCGAAGGCAGATGTTTAACCTACTGAGACACCCAGGTGCCCCAGTAGCAGTGTTTCTGCTGCTTACTTAGAATCAAGTGGGAAGACTCCATCACACAGTAGGAGGGGAACAAGAGCAAGGCTAGAGCTTCAGGGACCAGGTAACCAAGAAAAGAGTCAAGACAAAGATGTCAAATGCAAGGGAAAAAAATGGGGACACAATTATAAGGATGGGAAACGAGGTGGGGCTTGATTATGAGAATAAGGTGGTGGAGTGCAATTAGACCAAAGACATCAGATCAAAGTGTGATGAGACTGAATCTATCTAATTAATCCATCTATCCAGGGAATATTCACTGAATATTTTCAGTATTCCAGATACTGTTCTAGGCCCAAGGGACACAACAGTGATCAAGACACACATGGTTTCTGCTACATGATATACTTAGTAGGTTAGCCCAATATCAAATGATAGAAAAGATAAAAGGAAAACAGGAAAACATGTTCCATTACTTACTGATTTTTAAAAATTTTTATTTGGAAAAAACAAAAGACATGTAAAAGTGATCATAACTCCAATACTTCAAAATTTCATAAAATAAAAAAGTATAATTCTCCTCTACACAATCCATCCTACCTAAAGCATAGTTCATTCCTTTTCAGAAGTTTTTTTTTTTAAATATAGATTTATAAGCATATGGCCATATGCCTATGCAATTTGGTAAGTAGCTTTGCTTTATTACTTCACAATATGTTGTGGACAACTTCCTAAGTCAGCACATATAGATCTACCCCATTACTTTTTTTTTTTAAATAATTTTTTTTTATTTCTTTTCAGCGTAACAGAATTCATAGTTTTACACCACACCCAGTGCTCCATGCAATGCGTGCCCTCCACAATACCCACCACCAGGCTCCCCCAACCTCCTACCCCCCGCCCCTTCAAAACCCTCAGGTTATTTTTCAGAGTCCATGGTCTCTCATGGTTCATCTCCCCCCCCAATTTCCCTCAACTCCCTTCTCCTCTCCATTTCCCCATGTCCTCCGTGTTATTTGTTATGCTCCACAAATAAGTGAAACCATATGATAGTTGACTCTCTCTGCTTGACTTATTTCACTCAGCATAATCTCTTCCAGTCCCATCCATGTTGCTACAAAAGTCGGGTATTCATCCTTTCTGATGGAGGCATAATACTCCATAGTGTATATGGACCACATCTTCATTATCCATTCATCTGTTGAAGGGCATCTTGGTTCTTTCCACAGTTTGGCGACCGTGGCCATTGCTGCCAAAAACATTGGGGTACAGATGGCCCTTCTTTTCACCACATCGGTATCTTTGGGGTAAATACCCAGTAGCACAATTGCAGGGTCATAAGGAAGCTCTATTTTTAACTTCTTGAGGAACCTCCACACTGTTCTCCAGAGTGGCTGCACCAACTTGCATTCCCACCAACAGTGTAAGAGGGTTCCCCTTTCTCCACATCCTCTCCAACACACGTTGTTTCCTGTCTTGCTGATTTTGGCCATTCTAACTGGTGTGAGGTGGTATCTCA
>PISX010035109.1:0-13243 GCA_004024625.1 Mellivora capensis
TAAGTTTGGGAGTCAGAAGGGGAGATCTTCAAGCTCACACTTACCGTTCCTTGGGTAGGTTGCTCAAGAACTGTTTCTATTTACTTATCTGTCAAATGGGAACAACATTACCCATGCCCTCGAGAGGGGAAAGTGGTAGTGAGGAGGGGATAGAATGACTTACCGGTAAGCCCTTAGCCCCATGCCTGGCATTTAATAGGTAGAGGCTCAATAAATATCACTTTCCTCCATTCTCATAGGAAGCAGGAATTCACTTCAAAAAAAAAAAAATCAAAACAAAAAGCAACAAACAACTCGTATTCTCCTCTAGCACTTGAAGCAGATACTGTTAAGATAAACTTTTTTTCTAAAGATTTATGTACTGGGGCACCTGGGTGACTCAGATGGTTAAGCGTCTGCCTTCAGCTCAGGTCAGGATCCCAAGGTCCTGGGTGGAGTCCCCGCCCTGCAGGGAGCCTGCTTCTCCCTCTCCTCTTGCTACCCCCCTGCTTGTGCTCTTTGGCTCTCTCTCTCAAATAAATAAATAAAATCCTTTTTAAAAAGATCTTCTTAAAATAGATTTTATTTATTTAGAGAGAGTGAGAGAGCACATGCACATGGGGTGGGGGGCAGAGGGAGAGAGAGACCCTCAAGCAGACTCCCCACTGAGCACGGAGCCCGACTCAGGGCTCGATCCCAGGACCCTGAGATCATGACGTGGGCCGAAACCAAGAGTCGGATGCTTAACTTAGCCACCTAGGTGCCTCAAGACACACTTTTTTTTAACACCCAGGTGAATAGAGTTGGGGCCTTGTTACACATCACTTTAAAAGTCAGTGGTTTTTTTTTTAGCTGTCTTGAAAGGATGCCCCTCCTTAGTTCCTTCAGGTAATACTGACTGCTCTATAAGTACACGTTTCCAAGAGCGGTCCCAAGGGGCAAGTAAGGAAATGCAGCTGTGTCACAGTGTTAGTACCTTGGGTGGACTCTCCCCAGGGCCAGTGCAGAGAATTTGGATCAGATGTTTAACCCGAAACCACACCTGCTCCTAGTCAAAATCTCACAAGGACCACCTTGTTGCTCCGAATTTAGCTAGTAATGGCTTATTTGGACCGGGTTGCTCAAACTCTTTCCAGGTGAGATGGGAACATTACAGGGTCTGAGAAAGACAATGCACCATTATGCCTGTAGTGCTGGCGGGCGCCTTTCTGGAATGGGCTTTCTAATTTGAGTCTCAGCATATCGCCCCACATCTCCCCCCAGTCCAACCTGGTTTTAGTGTTGCAGGGGAAAAATCATCCTTGTTCTTTGTGTTGGTTGATTAAATTTAGGTTCACTGTTCTTATCCCATCTCTTGCTCATGTGGATACTTATGTAATACATTTCTGTATATCACATGGTTCCTCCTCTTGAGGACCCAAATCAGGGGAGAAAAAAAAATTGCACAAAGTGCCTATCGGCATTCTCTGGCTGGAGGAATTGCAAGTTAAACAAAGACCTTTGTCAGCTTAAAACCACAGTGTCCTCTCCTGGCTCGCTCGCTCTCTCTCTCTCTCTCTCTCTTTTAACAGGTTTTTTATTTGTTTGTTTGTTTGGTTTGGTTTTGGTTTTTTGCTCTTTTATAAAGGAGAGGCTGTAAATCCTATCCCTAGGGCAGGGTGGTCACAAAAACTCCCATTTTCTGAAGGCTGACCTCTGGAAACTGGAGAAAATAAAGCCAGTAAGCCCCATCCTATGATTTTAGAGCCTGATCCAATCCCCTTTATTTTACAGGAAACGAAGCTAAGGTTCAGAGAGATCCACATAGTTATTAGGAACTTCTTTAAAAAAAAAAAATTAGTGCCCACATTGTGTGTATGAAGGAACGTGCACACAACACGAGGCTCATCACAGGCCTCCGGCTGGTTATGTGAGTTATCAAATGAGGATCACGGGCAGCTTTCTGGTAGACCAGATGAGCCTCTGGCCAGTGCATGCTACCTAATGAGTAAAGATGCATTTGCTGAGATCCTTTGGTGCCCGAGGGTTCTGCTGTGTTCTGAGGAGTTGGGGAGAAAATAGGGAGAAATATATGAACTTTAAGAAATTTCCCCCAGGGGGCGCCTGGGTGGCTCAGTGGGTTAAGCCTCTGCCTTCAGCTCAGGTCATGATCCCAGGGTCCGAGGATCAAGCCCCGCATCAGGCTCTCTGCTCAGCGGGGAGCCTGCTTCCTCCTCTCTCTCTGTCTGCCTCTCTGCCTACTTGTGATCTCTGTCTGTCAAATAAATAAATAAAATCTTAAAAAAAAAAATTTTCCCCAGCACTGATGAGCTTACTGTCTTCTGTGATCTCCTTACTGATAGGTGTTTCTAAACCAAGATAAAGACATATTACAAATACATATTACAAAATACTGAACCAAACAGTGTAATATATCCAATGGCTCAATTACGCAGTCCTAGAGAAATCTGGGAGGAAGAAAGAGGGTTGCTGGCTCCCAGAGGAGGGAGCCTAGTGTTTTCCCACACTGGACGGTTCAAGCCACAATTCTCTTATTTTTTCTGTGTATCCTCATGCTTATGGCACAGAGAAGGATCTCACTTCATCCTTCTCGAATCAACCTGTGGTTCCTTGGATAACATAATTATGGGGCTATTTCTGTACATCCATAATAACCCCTTCTGTAGGAATGCTTTCTACTCACATGGGTCTCTTTTTTTTTTCCAGTGGCCCACCCTCAGGACCCTCACCACCCATCAGAGAAGCCTGTCATTCACTGCCATAAATGTGGGGAGCCATGCAAGGGTGAAGTACTTCGGGTCCAGACCAAACATTTCCACATCAAATGTTTCACCTGCAAAGGTATGGTGCCTCCAGCTTCTTGGTCTCATGGCATGTCAGTCTGTGCTCACCTCGGAGTCCATCCCTTTAACCCCATCCAGGCCACCAGGTGATAAGTGAATTTGGTCAGAGACCCTGGCATCATTTCCTTTCTCCAGTTTGGGTGAGATTAGACTCAAGGGGGAGGCTGGTCCCCTGAAGACTAATGGTCCATAAGCCTTTCTGTGTTTACTGAAAGTCCTGGTCCGGGGAGGAATGAGAGCAGTAAAAACCCAGTTTTGTGTTTTGTGATTTATATTTATTTTCCCCTGAAATGAGGGACTCTTATCCCAAAGTCACCTTGTCCCAACAGCCATTATTTATAGAAGAGCTGGAAAGTTTATAATATTAGGGTTCTAAATCCCTGGATCCCGTGGGGTGAGTGGGGAACACATGTGTGCATGAGCATGCATGTGTGTGCGTGTGTATTCAGAAGGGAGAATTAATCAACACTGCTTGGAAGGTCTCCAAGAAGCTAACGAGTTGAGGTTGATTTCCATTAACAAGCCTCCCTTTTGGGGTTTGTAACTGTTGACATCCTAGTATGAAATATGCTGATCTGGTGTTCTGACGCCAGGGCGGCGCTGAGTGGGGAAAATGAGGAAGGAGAGAGTGGTTTTTGTGTGTATTTGAGGAACAGGTTACTTGAGCTGGGGTCATGTGGGGAGCTCAGACAGGGTTGAAGGGTCCAGGAGGAGAGGTGGAAGGAGAGACAGGATGATGAGCCTACTTTGTAGCTCACTCTGCCCTCTGTGTGTGCTGGCTACTCTCATCCCCGGGAACTGCATTCCTTCTCAGTGCCTTAGTTTGTGAACTCAGCGTCGCCGTCTTAAGCCATCCATTCCTGGCCAGGGAAGCTCTCAAGGAGATACCAGGCTACCTAGGGGCCATCAGATCCATAAAAACAGGAGAGGTGGAGGCTTATGTGTTTGTTCTGTTGAGGGTAAACTTTTCTGAGAAAGAGCATTAACATATGGCTCAGGTGAGAAGACAGAAGGGGAGGGGAGGCCATCAGGTTAGCTCACACTGAGCTCCCGTTGAGAATGACAGAAGGCTGTGATGCACGTTTTATAGAGAGGGATTCCATAGCTCTTCCCCAAACCCCGAGGAGCAAGTACCAAAAATCCCGTTTTTGGACAACTCAGGTTGGCCATCAGGAAATGTGAGGGTCTCACCAGGGTCCTGACTGTGCTGCCATTCTCTGTGGCCTGAGTCCTGCCCTTGCCACTAAGTTGCTCTGCGATTTCAGGCAAGTTACCTGTCTCTCGGTGGCCCCATGTCCTTATCTGAACAAAAAAGAGACTAGACCATGTGCTACTTGAGTCATTCGGGTCTGAATTTTGCCAATTGCATGTACATAGAACAGTGTATGTGTAAAATAGAGAAGGCAGATGTACTGAATTAGAGCCTCTTAGCATGTAAGAGAAAACGGGTTTTGTTGTTGTTGTTGTTGTTTTGGTTTTTTTTGTTACATCCAGATTGATTAACTTAGAATCAGGCATTATGTTCCATTTTATTTTTTGCTCATAAATTTCCTAGAACGTGGCTCAAGGGGTAGATTGGGTCTGCAGTAAATACGGTCCACAAGCAATGGGGGCCTTGCTTGTATTCTGTATTTCTAACTGAAAGTAGAAATTGCTAGTCTAGGATCTGGGTAGTTACTGTTCGTCACACTAAGGAATTAGAAGATGTGTTTGTTTATCCCCCACGGGCGGAAGCTTCCTTGCTATTTTTCTCTTCCAGTCTAAATCTAAGGACTGAATGTAAATTATTTATGTTGGAACGTTTTCCCATAAACTTTGTTTCATGCTATGAATATGTTCCTGAAAAGTCTAATGTTTGTATAAATTGAATCATATTTTAGGAGCGCTTGCTATTTGTAGGAACTATTTTGAATTTAACAAAACTTTACTAAAATAAATGTCTTCTCTTCCTGTAAATTTGTATTTTCTCACACTTAATCTGTCAGTATCTGTTGTCTTATGTCCTCAATTCCTTTTCTTTAATATCCAAAGAAAGTGGCTTACGCTCCTCATTCCTTAATCCATGGCAAGTTCATTGCTTTCCCTCAAGATTCTAGAGTGATGTTGTCCAAATGGAAATATGGTGCAAACCACGTATGTAATTCTAAATTTTTTAATAGCTAGAGTAAAAAGATATAAAGGGGTGGGTGCGATTAATTTTCATAATGTCTTTGATCTCCATATACCCCAAATATTATCATTTCAACATGTTATTCTTGTAAAAATTATTGAGATATTTGACATTTTTCTTCATACTATCTTAATAGCACATCTCAGGTTGGACTGGTTACATTTCAAGTATTCAAAAGCCCTTCATAGGGGCGCCTGGGTGGCTCAGTCAGTTAAGTGTCTGACCCTTGATTTGGCTCAGGTCATGATCCCAGGGTCTTGAGATCAAGCACCATGTCAGGCTCTATGCTCATCAGGGAGTCTGCTTAACTTTCTCTCTCTCCCTCTCCCTCTGCTCCTACCCCTGCTTGCGTGCTCTCTCTCTAAAATAAATAAATAAATCTTAAAAAAAAAAAAAAAAGCCCTTTGTAATTAGTGGCTCCAGTATGGGACAACACATTTCTAGAGAGTACCTGAGGTTTCTTTTTCTTTTAAAGAGTTTATTTATTAGAGAGAACATGAGTTAGGGGCAGAGGCAGAGGGAGAGGGAGAAGCAGACTCCCTGCTGAGCAAGGACCCTGATGCGGGGCTCGATTCCAGGACCCTGAGATGGTGAAGGCAGATGCTTAACTGACTGAGCCACCCAGGCACCCTGAGAGTCCTTGAGGTTTGCATTCTTGTGGCCCCTCTTGCTCCAGATTCTTTCTAGTACCAAATTCTTGGCTTCTCTTTGTGAATGCTTCTCCTTGTGCATTGTGTCACCCCATTTATTTCCCCCAAATCCCGTGAACCCAAGGCGGCTATTTTCAGCAGACTTTACTGAAGGTTTGGGATAATGGAGAGAGGTTATGGCAGAGGCAATAACTGTCTTAATGTTGTTGTCCAAAGAGGCAACAACCGTCCTAATATTTTCAGGCCATGTCCAGAACAAGAAGCTTCTCATTGGCCAGGGTCCGTTCGTTCGTTCTTTCTTTCTTTTTTTTTTTCTTTCTTTTTCTTTCTTTCTTTCTTTCTTTCTTTCTTTCTTTCTTTCTTTCTTTCTTTCTTTCATTAATAGGCTTTAATTTTTTGTGCAGTTGTAGGTTTACAGAAAAAGTGAACAGAAAGTACAAAGCTGGGCCATTTCTCATATATATTCAGAACCTCCACCTGCCACCATCTTCGTAGGTCTCCCTCTCTCTACAAAGACCCTTCTCCCCCCCTCTCTGCAGGACCTCAATTTCCTGCTCCCTCGCTGTCCTGACTCTCAATTTTCATGGAGTCTCTACTTTTTATGAATCCATTAGGATAGTTTCCCAGAGGAAACCGAAGTCTTCTCCTTGAGGTGCTGTAGTCCTCAGCCCACACGGTCCAGACTGCAGCTCAGTCTGAAAACAACACTTTTGTTTTCTGCTTGTTCCATCTAAAGCACAGGTATTATGTCCAGATAGTGAGCGAATATCCTGGGAGACAGGATTTGAGGTGGAGAGCAGTTGCTAGAACAAGCCGAGGCTTTGGGGCAAGAGCTAGCCAAGTACAGAGGAAGAACATTCAGGTTCTGCCTTAGATTTCAAGGCCAGACAGAGTTTCTCCCTCAAATTCTCTCCCCTGCCTCCCTCCCTATCCTCCTTCAGTCATATACCTTTTTGCCAAAGCCTCACAGTTCTTGAGTGGAACCAGAGACTACTTTCCATAATTAGAAAGAACATCCTAAAATCCAGACACCTAGGGGAATAAAAAGCAGAGATGAACTCTTTAACCAGGAATGGGTTTTGAAAGGAGAGGGAAAAAGAGGCCAGCAGACATCTTCCATGAGAACCTGACATGTATAAAGGTAGGAAAGCGTTGCTATGGAGGAACCTAGAGTTCAGAGCACAGACTTAAACCAGGGATTGGTCCCTGAGTTCACAGGACCCAGGGGTGGTGAGCAGGAATTTTGTTGGTGAACTCATCTCCCTAAAATGTCTGACATCTTGGGATTTGATGGTGTAGGAGTTATTTACCCAATTAGTAAATGTTAATTGGACACATACTCCTTGTGGGATATTATGCTAAGTTCGAAGAATAGGAAGAGACAGGATGCCATGTTTGTCCTCCAAGGACCCATAGGTTATTGGAGAGACATTTAAATAAGCAACATTCATGATCTTGAGTAATGAGCTCAGCGATGGAGACGTCTATAGGATGCTGACCGGAGGCAGGGGGACTCCTCGGGGAGATATAAGCATTGTCCAGGTAGAAATAATGGAAGGTTGCAGCAAGCATGATAGAGAATCAGACGCAGATCTAAGAGCCATTTAAAGTTAAGGTTGATAGGATTTGGTGACCGTATGTGAGGAATGAAGAGGATGCAGGTTTCCAGCTGGCCTGCCTGTGTGGACAGATGGTTGCCACCCACTAAGGAAGAGTGAGAGCCCTGCATGGGGTCATTCCAGGCGGAGAGTACAGCTTGGGATACATCGAGGCTGAGGACACATGGTGCTTTTGGAGTCCTGTAGGCTTAACACTCAAGAGACGGATCCTGGTCTGTGTTGGGAAGAAGGGTGATTTTTAATTTTATTTTAATTAAGTAAACTCTACCCCCACCATGGGACTCGAACTCATGACCCTGAGGTCAGAAGTCGCATGCTCTACCAACTGAGCCAGCCAGGCGCCCCAGGAAGAAGGATCTGAAAGTGTTTTGGCATCTAGATAGCGGTTGAAGCCGGATGATGGTGTGTGACATTGCTCTAGGAAAGGACAAAAGGCAGGAAATGAGTAATGAAGAATGCCAGCATCTGAAGGAGGTAGAACCCAATTTCCATTTGTCACCTTGGGAAATGTACCCACCTGCTAATGAGATGAGGAAAGCAGGAAAGTGTTTCAATTAACACTGGGTTCTATAATTAAAAGAGAAGGAAATCCCCAAAGCTTCTGTTATTCTCTATATTAACCCAGTGGGAGTAAGATACGGCTGCAGGGCTCTGGACCGAGCATCTTTTCCGATCAGTGGCAATCGTCCCGAGTAAGGAGTTTTTTCCTTAATGTTCTCTGTTCATTCTGATATTGATCCCGGGCTGTGATAGTTTTTTAATTATCACCTTGTCCTCATCATAGTTGTAATAATGCTCTATGAGAGAATAAGAAATCCATTTAAATATTATATAGTTAATGTTGAATTAACTATATATTTAATAATTTATTATTTAACATTTAATTGTAATATATGTGGCTCATTATATTGATACATTGTATTGTTTATTATAATTTTATTATTTATCTTGAGCATTCATTTTCAAAATAATGCTCTAGATTCATTTTTCCGCCAAAAAGCTCTAGCGCATTTAGAAAAGGTGAGGGAGCAAAACACATAAATAGGTAGGAAGGAAGGAAGGAAGGACGAACCAAGGACCAGAGAGAGGGTCAAGAAAGGCTGTTGGGCAAATATTTTGTTTTCAGTGAGCCTTTCCTGGACTATCCTGTATGAGATTGTACCTCCTCCCTGTATCACATTTCTCCCTGCTTTATCTTTTTTTCCTTAACATTTACCATTATGTGACATTTTATTCATTTATCTTCACCCTCTACTAGAGGCTCCTTGAGAGCAGAGACTTATATGTTTTGTTCACTACTATGTATCCGGTGCTTAGAACAATGCTCAACATAGTAGATGCTCAATAAGGTGAATGACTGACTGAATGAATGAATGAATGAAAAATAACCATATGTTTCTTTGGAACTTGAATATTAGTAAATGTTTCTAATGGAATAGCTACTGAACAAGATTTATCAAGTGCTTAAGGTAATATATATCCTCCTATGGTTACTAGACAGTAACATTGCCTCCCAAAAGAAGGGGTGTAAGGAAAGCTTTCTATCATCGATGACAGGGCATACGGAAGAGTTAAGAAATGGTGCAGAAGGTACGGTCAGGGAGCTGTGGGTGAGGGTCTCGCCGCTGCTCAGTTTTTTATGCCAGTTTAGACCCTGAGCTTTCTCCTCTGGGCTTGCGTGGGCAGAGTGGATATGAGTTATTTGGGGCCTCAAGAAGCAAATTGATAAAACTCCCATAAAATGGCAGTGATTTCTTAGATCTCCTAAGAGCTGAACTTGGGCTTTTCATACCTATTTAGAGAATATTAGTCATTCAGAAATTGATTAAAATGCAGAATTAACCAGAATACAAGGAAAAGAGGTCTTTTATAAGTGTGATCCCTTCTCCTAGCAAAAGAGAAATCACTTTCATGCCCTCTTTTGTTCATAAAGGATAATCCTTTTGAATTTTGTACTATGTTAAAGTGTTACCCAAATAAATATGATTTAGATTTTTAAGTGGTTGAGGTTTTGAATTCCAAGCTGGAACAGAGCCAGGGCTCATAAATTCTCCAAAATATACTGCTTAACAATTCTCTTACTGGGAGCTAATTATCCACGGGTCTCTTGTGAGCCCAAGGTGCCAGTTGCCATTTGTTCTGAATTTTCTTTTCCAGGTTGTAGAGCCAACAGCCTTGGAAGATAGTGTCTCCCTCTGGAGTAGAGGGTAGATTTGTTTGCTGTCTAGTATATTAGAAATAATATCTGCATCTGAAGCAAAAGTTGGACAGGTTTGCTTGGGGCTCATCATAAAAATTTGGGGTTTCCTAAGCTCAGGGTTCTTCAGCTGTGAAACAAATTCATTGCACATGCATATACTTCGCTTGCCTCTGGGGACTTACAGGGCATGCAAAACCAGGAACAAATATAGAGCTCATGCTGCCTGCTGTTAGTAGTAAACCCTTTTGCTGCAGACACAGAGCTGTCTTCTGCCAGCACCCGTGAAACTAGGGCAGGCTCGCTTGTTAGCCCGCAGGTAAGATCTCGGGATCTTTACTGCTCTTGACACCTCCCAGGCCATGTCCTTGAAAGCTTATTTCTTGAGAAAGGGTATGCTGACGTTTACCCAACTTGATGAAGGAAGTACACGTTTTCTAAGAAAATGGGTTCTACAGCAGAGGTTGTGGGAGGATTTATACAACAGAGGATGGAGGGACAGTGAGACTGTCCTCAAGCATTTTCAAAGCAAAGCATTGAACCAGTCATATGGCTGGTTCTTTTCGTCTCCTGACCCCGAACCCCTGGAGTGCCCCATGCTCAGACCTCACCTCCGTGTCCATTTTGTTGGACTTTCTGGCCTGCCGACTACTGTATGTAAGTCCCCCAGTCATTGTTTTTTTTTTTTTTTTTGCTTTGTTTTGTTTTTTCTTTTGCTAGAGCAGCCTGAATGGACTAAGCCCATTAATCAGATGTTCAAATAATCATACAAATATGACTTACCAACTGTGATTGGTGCAATAAAGGGAAAATAAAAAGCTGCATGAACAAAGATGTGAGTTTGCAGCAGGAGGGTCTTGGTGTGTTTATGGTGGAGGGAGGAGCAGGTGGTCTGGATAGGTCCGCCCGCCCCCACCTCTCTCAAAAGAGGAGATTAGGCTGACAAATAAAGGCTAAAAATACAACCACCACTTGTTCTTTCTATTAGTAAAAGTCAACTAAATGGACTCTGTTATTCCAAAGAGAAGATTTGTATTCTTTTCTTCCTGAAAGTCACTTGATTTTTGCATAAATCAACCTGGGGATATCGATGCTTGATGGCCTTCAAATCCTTACCATGTGAAATGTTTATGGGACATCTGTCATCTGTCATTCACTGGGCCAGTCTGTGAAGGACTGAAAGGGAGATATGACATGGGAGCCTGTGACCGGGTGGCAAGCAATGTGCTCTCTAGGGGACCTGTCACTGGCAGCAGACAGGTGCAGGTGAATGGTCCAGAGCTCAGGTATGCTGAGTCAGAGGCTGAGAAGCCACCTAGAGCTCAATGGTCTAGGGATGTTGCCAGGGGTGAAGCAGCATGTGAGAAAGCATGGATTCCCCAGAAAATTTAATAACCTTCCCAGGACTAGAAAGGGGGTGCATTCTAGTTGTGGTCAGGGGGAGTAGGGGCTGCATTGTTCAAGGCAGCAGATGGTGAAGACAAGGGTAGGGCTAGACTTGACATTGGCCTTCACTCGGGCAAACAACTCCCTACGAAAGTGAATGGAACCATGATGTTCCCATTGTCATTTGAAAGATGGCATTTTAAACATTAATTATAGTAGCTATTCCTTTTCAAAAAATGGAATTAGTGTTACATGTTATTTATAGTCACATAGTTGTAAAAAGACTTCTGAACATTGGGTATCTGTGGAAAATTTTAAGTCATATCATGCAAACTCTTCCCTCAAGATCGCATTGGCAGAAATTGTTATAGTGAACTATGTTCTAGTAGACACTGTCGCTACTTAGCGCTGTGTTAGAGGATGTGGAAAATATCACTTTTTGATGGCTTTGAAAAAAAAACCCTTGTCCTCTGTAATGTTCAGTCATCAAGGGAGCCCATGGACATCCAACTTGTTTTTAAGGAGTTTATGTAAAACCATTAGAAAGTTCAGGCCATATTTCTTACTAATGTTAATGAATTATAGTACATTTTTCACAAATTATTCTTTAAAGACTGAGTTTTGTAAAGTGACTTGGGATAAACTTTCCATCTCTAACAGCACCTTCCATATTTGCCATCTTGGAGTCTGGAGGATTTTGACCAGGTTAGGATCATTCTATATAAAATATGTGCATTTGTAAGATGCAAGGATCTTCATGGGGTAAGATGGATGAAAATTGTAAGATGGTGAGTTGGATATACAGATTAAGGATTTTCTGTATTTAGGGTCTTTTAAATTTTTTTTTATCAGTTTCAGAGGTAGAATTTAGTGATCCAACAATTGCATATAACATCCAATGCTCATTACATCACATCCCCTCCTTAATGGCCATCACCCAATTATCCCTTCTCTCAACCCACCTCCCCTCCAGCAACCCTCAGTTTGTTTCCTAGAGTTCAACATCTCTTATGGTTTTCCTCCCTCTCAATTTTCATCTTATTTTATTTTTCCTTCCCTCCCCCTATGTTCATCTGCTTTGTTTCTTAAATTCCACATATGAGTGAAATCATATGGTACTTGTTTTTCTCTCACTGACTTATTTCACTTAGTGTAATACCCTCTAGTTCCATCCACATCATTGCAAATGGCAAGATTTCATTACTTTTGATGGCTGTGTAATATTCCACTATAGATATACATACCACATCTTCTTTACCCACTCATCTATTGATGGACATCTAGGCTCTTTCCATATTTTGGCTGTTGTGGACATTGCTGCTAACTGTATTCAGTTTTTTAAAAGTAAAATTGTAGGGGTGCCTGGGTGGCTCACTCGGTTAAGTGTCTGTCTCAAGTCATGATCTCAGGATCCTGGGATCGAGCCCCGTGTTAGGCTTCCTGCTCAGTGGGCAGTCTGCTTCTTCCTGTCCCTCTATAACCCGCCCCCACTCATGCTCTATCACCTTCACTCTTCTCTCTCAAATAAATAAATAAAATCTTTTTAAAAATAAATAATAAAAGTAAAATTGTATTCTCTAGTTTATATGCTATAAGAACTAATAGTTTATGTTTATATCCCATTCCCAAAATAAAACTTTAGGATGTTTAGGTAAAATTATGGATTTGATTTTCTTTTCATTGCAATGTAATCCTATGATTTGACCTAGACAGAAAAGGTCAAGAAAGTAACTTATCACATTGTCCATATCCAAAAGAATAAGTATGCTTGCTATCCTGGATAGAAAGGCCATTTATTCTATCATAAATACTTCTAAACCATAGATACAGTACAGCCTCCTTCAGCTGTATCATGGCTATGATCACCTCTCTCGTTATAGCCATAAGCTTATCTAACCTACGTCTCTTGGTACATAAAAACAAACTTCTCTCCGCTTTGTCCTCCTTAGCTGGAAAAGAGCTGAAAATAACTCCCTGTATATTTAAAGACCATTATTACCTTGGCCTCTTTTTCTGTGGTCTAATCCCAATTTCATCTACTTTTTTATTTCCTTAAGTGTTCTCTCACAGCCTCTTAATTATTCCTCTTGCGACCCTATGAACCCATTCTGGTTCCTTCTCACGCACCTGACATGATGGAGTTCTTAACCAATCACAGTATTCTCTGTACTCGGTCCTTCTTGATACCGCTAAACACGAAGAAGTGGAGATGCAACATGGGGGACTAGGGGGGCAGAAAAAGAAGAAAAGAAACAAGATGGGATTGGGAGGGAGACAAACCATAAGTGACTCTTAATCTCACAAAACAAACTGAGGGTTGCTGGGGGGAGGGGGTCGGGAAAGGTGGGTGGGGTAATGGACATTGGGGAGGGTATGTGCTATGGTGAGTGCTGTGAAGT
>PISX010035110.1:0-13269 GCA_004024625.1 Mellivora capensis
GTCTGATAGCCATTTGTATGTCTTCATTGGAGAAGTGTCTGTTCATATCTTCTGCCCATTTTTTGATATGATTCTCTGTTTTGTGTGTGTTGAGTTTGAGAAGTTCTTTATAGATCCTGGATATCAACCTTTTGTCTGTACTGTCATTTGCAAATATCTTCTCCCATTCCGTGGGTTGCCTCTTTGTTTTGTTGACTGTTTCCTTTGCTATGCAGAAGCTTTTGATCTTGATGAAGTCCCAAAAGTACATTTTTGCTTTTGTTTCCTTTGCCTTTGGAGACATATCTTGAAAGAAGTTGCTGTGGCTGATATCAAAGAGGTTACTGCCTATGTTCTCCTCTAGGATTCTGATGGATTCCTGTCTCACGTTGAGGTCCTTTATCCATTTCGAGTTTCTCTTTGTGTACGGTATAAGAGAATGGTCGAGTTTCATTCTTCTACATATAGCTGTCCAATTTTCCCAGCACCATTTATTGAAGAGACTGTCTTTTTTCCACTGCATATTTTTTCCTGCTTTGTCGAAAATTATTTGACCATAGAGTCGAGGGTCCATATCTGGGCTCTCTACTCTGTTCCATGGGTCTATGTGTCTGTGTTTATGCCAGTACCATGCTGTCTATGGACGAATGGATAAGGAAGATGTGGTCCATATACACTATGGAGTATTATGCCTCCATCAGAAAGGATGAATACCCAACTTTTGTAGCAACATGGACGGGACTGAAAGAGATTATGCTGAGTGAAATAAGTCAAGCAGAGAGAGTCAATTACCATATGGTTTCACTTATTTCTGGAGCATAACAAATAACACGGAGGACATGGGGAGATGGAGAGGAGAAGGGAGTTGAGGGAAATTGGAGGGGGAGATGAGCCATGAGAGACTATGGACTCTGAAAAACAACCTGAGGGTTTTGAAGGGGTGGGGGGTGGGAGGTTGGGGGAGCCAGGTGGTGGGTATTATGGAGGGCATGCATTGCATGGAGCACTGGGTGTGGTGCAAAAACTATGAATTCTGTTATGCTGAAAAGAAATAAAAAATATAAAAAAATTTGAAAAAAAGAAATTGTTAATAAATTTAGGCACTATTATCTCTACAGTTTTTACTGTCACTACCATACATTATTTTTGTGGGGTTTGCTGGTGTTCTATAATTGGAATGAAGTAATTTTTTAGAAGTCCTGAGACCTGAGTAAAAAAAAAAAAGTATTAACTAATTCACAGAAAATAATTTTGAGATATTAGCAGAATATATATGTATTATACTATGTGGGTTGGTAATCACATACTTGATATTTTCATTTTAATTTCTCGCCCCTTAAATTGAGATCCTGATAACATTGGTTGAATGCATTGCTTCTCTTATGTTTTGTGAGACTTTAAAGCATTTGAGCAATATGTATCCTCTTTTTAGTCTAAGTCCATGCTTCTGGTGCAAAGTAAAACATTAGAATTTTATTTTATTTTTAAATATTTTATCTACTTATTTGACAGAGAAAGAAAACACAAGTAGGCAGAGAGGCAGGCAGAGAGAGGGAAAGCAGGTTTCCTGCTGAGCAGAGAGCCCGATGCGGGGCTCTCTCCCAGGACCCTGAGACCATGACCTGAGCCGAAGGCAGAGGCTTTAACCCACTGAGCCACCCAGGTGCCCCTAACATTAGAATTTTAAAGTTAAGTACGTCCCAATTTTAACTGGAGTAATCTTTGACAATAATGCAATGAAGTTTTCTCCTATTTTCTCTTCAGGCGAATATGAGTCTTTCCTATAACTGAGGTTTAGAATAACATCTCTTTGTTAGTCTAACAAGCTATCCCTTCAATGGACTCCCTGTCCTCCTTTCAAGAAGATGAGGTATTGAAACCTGGCTTAAAATCACCCTTCTCAGATACACATCCTTGCCTACGATTTGTCTAATTAGGTGCTTACTTGATACAGAATTGGCTTTCCTCATTCATTAAAGGTGTTGAAACTGAAGAGCATGTTTCTGCCTTTTCACAACATCTCAAATTAACTTCCACTAAAACATGAAACAGAAGAGAAGTAGTAATGGTCTCACCTACCTATTCCAGTGACACTTCTTGTCAAATGATGATTGACTTTCAAATTGAAAGGACCTATCTGGCACAGATAGCTCAGGAACAATTGGGGGTCACTATCTCGAATCTTCTCATTGCTGCACTGATAAGGATAATTCAGCTTCAATGTTGAGATAATTGGTAACTTATGCTTCCCATGAAGCATTGGGAGAAACTTGATTAGCTGGATATGATAGACTTCTAAAACCTTTTCATCTGTTTCTCACAGCAGAAGCACATATAAACCATACAAACATGTGGAAAAGCTAAGCATTGTAAATTGCATCTTTACCAAACTTCTGGTGGTATAGTGTGAAGAGCCTGTGTGTTTGGGCTCATTCTTCTCAAAGTACTTTTTTTTTTTTTAAAGGTGACAGGAAGAGGGGCAGAGGAGGATGAGGGAGTGGGCATGAGCCAATTCCTTTTTTTTTTTAAGATTTATTTATTCATTTACTTGACAGACCAAGTTCACAAGTAGGCAGAGAGGCAGGCAGAGACAGAGGAGAAAGCAGGCTCCCCGCCAAGCAGAGAGCCCCATGCGGGGCTCCATCCCAGGACCATGGGATCACGACCCGAGCCGAAGTCAGAGGCCTTAACCCACTGAGCCACCCAGGCACCCCTTCTCAAAGTACTTTTAAAATGCCTACAGCTCACAAGATCCTGTATATATGGTTAATTCCTTAAAAAGAGATTAATCAAGTCAGCACTAAATTAATAAAATATGCTACACAATGTTATCATTTTCCTTAACAGATCCTCATGGGACATGAAACTTTTGATACTGATCTGTAAAACTCAAAAAGGTAGACTTATGCAATCAATTATTTAATGATACTGTGGTTTGGGATTTAGAGAGAAATACTTGAGTTAGCAACACAAAAGAAAATCAAATGGACTGTGTGATGAACTCAAGTGCCTGAGGATTCTGAAGGCAACCCAAAAAATGAGAAGGAAAATTTCACCCACCCTATACAGATGGAAGAATGAAAGCAGGTTTTGTTGTAGTTTGTGACCAAAAGTTCAGCAAACATTTCCAGTCAGGCATTGCTGACAATGTCACACAGTCTCTTGGGAGCCATGTGATGAGGTTGACCAGAGGCATCCAGAGACCAGCATTCTATACCTTTGCCAGATTTTCTCAAGCAACTCATTTACCCTGTCTTTGCATCAGCTTCTTCTGAAATGGGTCTGAAAAGAAATGCTGTTTCTAAATTATTTTGAACTGTTTTCAATGACTTCATACTCTCCCATGAATAATACAGTTTATTATTTTGACCTTATCAGTGGATAGTCTTTGAGATAGGATTAAAATATTTTACAGATGAGAAAACCCAAACCCAGAGAAATAAAGTGATTTGCTTACTTTAGAGTTTCTTAATCTTGGCACGCCTGACATTTTGAGCTGGATAATTCCTTGTCATTGGGGTGGAGGTGTCTTGCACACTGTGGAATGCTAAGTGGCATCTCTGGCCTCTGTTAGATTCCAGGAACAAATGTCCAGTTAGAACTATGAAAAATGTCTCCAGACACTGCCAGATATTCCCTGGGGGGCAAAATCGGCCCAAATTCAGAACCACTGGCATAAGAAACACAGAAAGATAGTGGCAGGAGTTAGAAATGGAATTGAGGCCTCCTGACCCAAACTCTGTTGTTACTCAGCTACGCTGCCTTACCCATGAATTGGTACTTTGAGTGAGGATGGATATCAGGTTAGTTCCCCTTACCTTGCCAAGAGATGATCTTCTCTGGAGCTGGTACATAGCACAGCTCTGTTTTAAGTCCTGCACTAGCATAATGAAAACGTGTAAATAGAAAAAGGCCAAGTTGACATATGTCAGTGATCTATTGAAAGGAGACCTTGATGATTTACAATTATTAAAGTCTAATGTGTGTCTGTCTCATTAATGATGAACATATTCAGCAGCGTATGTCTGACAAAATTAGGCATTACAGCAAATACTCATTGCAGTATGCAGAAGTCACATTCAATAACCATTTTGTGAACAGTTTCAAGTGTTGAATTTAATCTATATTAATAGTTGAAGCTTTATCAAACACACAACTATATTCTAATGATATAAAAACAAGTTTGACAGAGGACCTGTGTATCTAGGGGATGAGACCATGACACCATATAGGCCAATTTTTAAATATGGCGGTCAGAGAAAACTTCACTGAGAAGTTGGCATTTGAGCAAGACTTAAAGGAGGCAAGAGAATGTATGGTTCAGACATCTGGAGAACGAGCATTCTCAAGCATGGGGAAGGGCAAATGTAGTAGCCACAAAAGAGAAAGAAGTTTCTGAGATGTATGTGTAACATCAGGGACACCAATGTTTCCAAAACACAGTAAGTAATTGAATTGTGGGAGAGATAACAAATGTAGATTATGTAAGGCTTTATAAACAAGGCAAGGGCTTTGGCTTCTCTGAGTGAGATGAAAGGACATTGGAAGGTTTTGTGTGGAGGAATGTTAGGGTCTACTGAATTTTAGAAAGATTACTCTGGCTGCTCTGTTTAGAATAGACTATAAGGAATAAGAAATTAAAAATAGAGCTTCCCTATGACCCTGCAATTGCGCTACTGGGTATTTACCCCAAAGATACAGATGTAGTGAAAAGAAGGGCCATCTGTACCCCAATGTTCATAGCAGCAATGGCCACGGTCGCCAAACTGTGGAAAGAACCAAGATGCCCTTCCACGGACGAATGGATAAGGAAGACGTGGTCCATATACACTATGGAGTATTATGCCTCCATCAGAAAGGATGAATACCCGACTTTTGTAGCAACATGGACGGGACTGGAAGAGATTATGCTGAGTGAAATAAGTCAAGCAGAGAGAGTCAATTACCATATGGTTTCACTTATTTCTGGAGCATAACAAATAACACGGAGGACATGGGGAGATGGAGAGGAGAAGGGAGTTGAGGGAAATTGGGGGGAGATGAACCATGAGAGACTATGGACTCTGAAAAACAATCTGAGGGTTTTGAAGGGGAGGGGGGTGGGAGGTTGGGAGAGCCATGTGGTGGGTATTATGGAGGGCACGCATTGCATGGAGCACTGGGTGTGGTGCAAAAACTATGAATTCTGTTATGCTGAAAAGAAATTTTAAAAAAGAATGGAAAGAGGGACAGTAGTGAGAATGCTACTAGAATAATTCAGATGAAAAATAGTGGCAGCTTGGTTTAGTATAGAATTAGTGGAAGAAGTGTAGGAAATGATTAAATTGTGGGTATTCTGAAGATATGTGAAATATATTTTTCCTGATAGGCTGGATGTGGGATATGAGAGAGTTGATGATAGCTCTGAATCTGGGGCCTGAGGAATGTGAAAGATGGTGCTGAGATGGGGAAACCTGTGTGAAAAACAGATTTGGGGGAAAGATAAAGACCGTGGTTTGGTACAGGCTATATTTGAGATGCCATTATTTGTCCAAGAGCATATATAACTTTTGACTTGAGAGGAGAGGTCTGGGATGGAGATACGTATTTTGGAGTCATCGGTGTATAGTTACATTTAAAGCTGTAAGACTAGACAGGATCACTAAATAAGTAATAGAACATTCGGGGCGCCTGGGTGGCTCAATAGGTTAACGCCTCTGCCTTCGGCTCGGGTCGTGATCTCAGGGTCCTGAGATGGAGCCCCACATCGGGCTCTCTGCTCGGCAGGGAGCCTGCTTCCTCCTCTCTCTCTGCCTGCTTCCCTGCCTGCTTGTGATCTCCATCTGTCAAATAAATAAATAAAATTTTTAAAAAATAAATAAATAAATAAGTAAGTAAGTAAGTAATAGAACATTCAAGAAATGAGCCCGGAGGTACTTCTACCCTTGGAAGTTTGGTAAGACAAGGAGGATTTGGCTAAGGAGACTGAAGAGAGGTGACCATTTCTAGTTCCTTCCAAGAAGTTTGCTGAATGTAGATCTCAGTTTCTTGTCATGTGGGCATCTCCATGGAGCAGCTCACAACTTGGCAGCGGGCTTTACTAAGGCTAGCAAGGGGAAGAATCTGCTAGCAAGATAGAAGTTATAATCTTCTATAACATAACATGGAAGTGACATCGTATCACCTTGGTCATACTCTATTGGCTAAAAGCAAGTCACAAATCCCACCCACACTCAAAGGAAGCAGATTATATAAAGACATGAATATCAAGAGGTGGGATCAGTAGAGGTCATCTTAGAGTCTGCCATAACCATCATCACCTTTAAAAAACTCAGAAATAATCATTTTGAGATAACCATGAAAATAATGCTAGAATAGCATGGTGTCATGGAGCAAAGTGAAGACACTGAAAGGAGAGGCAACCAACCATGTCAGATGCTGCTGATAGGGCAAATAAGATGAGGAGTGTGACAATGATTGGATTTATTTTTATTTATTTTTTCCATTTTTAAATTACATATAATGTATTATTAGCCCCAGGGGTACAGGTCTGTGAATCGCCAGGTTTACACACTTCACAGCACTCACCATAGCACGTACCTACCCCAATGTCCATAACCCTACCACCCTCTCCCGACACCCCTCCCCACAGCAACCCTCAGTTTGTTTTATGAGATTAAGAGTCTCTTATGGTTTGTCTCCCTCCTGATCCCATCTTGTTTCATTTATTCTTTTCCTACCTCCCATGTTGCCTCTCAACTTCCTCATATCAGAGAGACAGTGATTGGATTTAAATACATGAAAGTTATGTGTGACATTTACTACTACAGTTTTGGTGTAATGGTGGGGTTGAGGTTCCGACTGGAATGAGCCCAAGAAAGTATGGGAGGAGAGGAACTGGAGGTCTCAAATGCAGTCAAGTCTTTCAAAGCACATTGGGGTCAAGAGTACCAGTGAAGAGGGGCAGTAGCTACAACAGGTGTAGGACAGAAGTGTTTTAATAAAGTAGGAGAAATTATAGCATGTTTGTATGCTGATGGGAAAAATCCAACAGAGAAGGAAATTAGAATGATTCTGGAAAGTGGGGATAATTGAAAGAGTGATGTTATTTTCTTTTTTTAACTTAAAGAAATAACACACTTTATTTTAAAAAATTCCAAGTATGCTTCAAATGAAAAGTGTCCATTTAATAAGCTCCCACAGAGTTCCAATCTTTTTACAGAACATCAAAACACTTGTTTGTATTCTTTTAGAGCAAAATTGCCTATTGTGTTGTGCTCATCTTTGAGCGGCATGGACATTTTAGTTCCATTGTCACAAAATGACCAGTTCTTCAAGAGTTGCTCAAGAAACAAGTTTCTGGTCCATAGAATTAGGTCATGAAGGAAGTTTCTTTGCCAGTTGTTATTTGTTATACTTAATGTCCTCTCCCTCTGAAGCCACCACCCCCCTTCCTCCTTTGAAGCCTCCCCTTCCACGTCCTCTTTCTCCTCTGTCATCTTCTCCCCTTCTCTCTCCTTGGCCTCCCCTGCTACCGCCTGTTGGGGTTCCCTTCTCACCTGGAGGTTGGGATAAAACCCTCTGCAATGGTATCAGTTTATTTGGGTCTGTATAGAACTTCTGCAGTTTTTTTTTAAAGGAAGATGCCTTCATATTTTCTGACAATTTCACAAAAAACCAAAAATCTCTATGTTGTCTGCATATTTCCTCCACCTTACCAAGTTGTTCTCTGTTCTGTAAATCAACTGGAGCATTGAAATAAGGCACCTTCTTTTCATCTGTAGTACAATTACAGACTGTGTCATCTTCACACGGATATAGGAACTCTCCTAATAAAACTGCGTGTTCCAGGGGCACCTGGTGGCTCAGCCATTAAGCGTCTGCCTTCGGCTCAGGTCATGATCCTGGGGTCCTGGGACTGAGCCCCGCATTGGGCTTCCTGCTCGGCGGGAAGCCTGCTTCTCCCTCTCGGACTCCCCCTGCTGTGTTCCTTCTCTCACTGTGTCTCTCTCTATCAAATAAATAAAATCTTAAAAAAATAAACCACTACATGTTCCAGAGGTCCTAGGTCTTGGCTTTTGTTAAAACCTCCATGGCCACGAAAGAGTGATGTTATTTTCAAAGTTAGGGTCTTGGGGAAAAGTGGAGGAGATAACCTTAGAACAGAGTGTGGACAATGTGCCAATATCAATAGGAAGAAAGTCCTAACATATGTGTATATTTCTGGGAAGGGACATGACATATATTGTGACAGCTTGTAAGGTTCTTTTCTGAACTTCTTTCTTTATCTGTTCATCTCTCTCTCCTCCTTTTTTCCCCCCAAGCAATGTCATCAGCTGAGAGTAAATTTGGAGAAGAAATTGTCAGATATCTGAAATGGAAGGATAATGCAGAAAATAGGTTTCTATGACGATGAGGGAAGGAGTGATTACAGAAATATATTACAATTGCCTGGCAGCCTTCAGAGCCTTGCCTAACCTTAAGAGGTTTAGAATGGCAATACTTCTGGGTTTCCAGAAGTAGAGGAAAACCAGTTATATTAATGTCTATCATATGGGTGGACTGTGCAGTTTAAGCTAGGTGGAAATGAGTGAAAACTTACTAAGGGTAACAAGGTGGCGAGAGGATAATTGGAGTTGGGGTACTGGCAGAAATGAAATGTAAATATAGAACACAGTAGACAGAATGAGATGTTTGAAGCTGAAACTAGGGAGTGGTTACATCTTTTGTTATGACCGGGTCTGGCATATACCCGTGGGAGTAGGGGGATAAGATAAGGGGAAAAACAAGAACATTTGGGAAGAGGAGGTCAAATGAAATTTCAGGGTCTTTGAAGCATTACTCATGCGAATAATGAAATTACCCCGAATTATGGCTGAGGTAGTATTAGAAAGTGACAATGAGCTAAGAGAGAAAATCTCCAGAAAAGGCTGGAGGCCTTGGCCATTTTTAAGGTCCTTACAAAGACAGGGTGTTGACCACTCCCTGTTGTAACCATTTATAGATTTTCGAAGCAAGGAGGTTTAGGGAGGGAAGAAGGAGAATAGAATTAAAACATCATATAGATAGTTTTGGGGGGGGTGGCCATTTTCAAGGTCATTACAAAGACAGAATATTGACTGTTAATCTGATATCATCGTCCTCTAAATACCTGAAGCAAATATGGCTAATTTTAATCACTGTAACATTTGGTCAGATAATCGATTAATTGTTTAGTAGTCACCTGTGACTGACCTGGAAGTAGATCATTAAGCGTGGCATTTCTTCTCGAAGCGCAAATATAAAAATGAAAACTGGAATCATGATTGTAGCTTAATTTGACAATCCAAGAGAAAGTGATTCAATTAAGATCAGAGTGTTAATAAGTACAGAGCCAACAATAGAATACAACTGAGTTAAGATGGACAGATTTAGCCACAAAGGAAAATAGAACAAAACAAAAGCGACAACGGCAGCAATAACAACAAACAAAAAAGAAAACGGGACGGTCTGTTACATTTGTATTTCACACACAAACAATACATTTTTTTTGGTAGTAGTATGTCTCAAATATTGCCACAAAATATTCTCAAATATTGTCACACAACATACTTAATGTGTTGACAACGCTGTCCTCAGTAAGTCAGTTCACCAGACAGTTGTCTCTGTCCCTGTTGCTACAGAGCCTCATTGTGAAAGTTACAAGGGGTGTGTGTGTGTGTGTGTGTGTGTGTGTATTTGGGGAGGGTCATTATAAGAAGCCATGGTTTGTATTTTCTTTGTGCTTAAGCATAATACCTTTAGAATATTTTATGAGAGTTGAAGGCAATTATAGCTAAAAATCAGATAAACCAAATAGATGTTTACCAGTGAAGTATTTGTTTAAAGGCAGCATCGTCACCCCAAGAATGCATCTTTCTTATACGGGCTGCTTCTTGATTCTCTTTCTGATGTCTAACAATTCAGGAACTTCTCACCAAGAATAGCTGCAATTTCCTGGGAGAGGAGAAGTTTTGTTGGAAGGTTAGTCAAGTATACTCATCTTTACCATTTTTCTTGCCATGTTTTTTGTACTGATTTAGAATCATGTTATTAGCACAAAGAAATACTATATAAACAAAGACAGGAAATGTGCGCTCACCAACATATATTTTCTACGAAACCTTTTTCCAAAACTATTGCTTGATCTCTTTCAGTGACAGGACCTTTCTAATTATTTCTTTTTTTTTTTAATTTATTTATTTGTCAGAGAGGGAGAGCGAGCGAGCAAGCACAGGCAGACAGAGTGGCAGGCAGAGGCAGAGGGAGAAGCAGGCTCCCTGCCGAGCAAGGAGCCCGATGCGGGACTCGATCCCAGGACGCTGGGATCATGACCTGAGCCGAAGGCAGCCGCTTAACCCACTGAGCCACCCAGGCGTCCCTCTAATTATTTCTAAATGACTTACCACATCATTACAGATTACAGCTCTCTCCTGGACGAAATCAATCTGTTTAAATAGGAAATGATTTGCTCCCAGATTAACACAACATTAACATTTTAAACTATTGACTTAAAATGTCAGCCTTTCACATTTTAAGTAAATAGACTTGCTGATGCCTTGGTGGCTCAGTCAGTTAAGCATGTGACTGTTGATTTCACTTCAGTCATGATCTCATTGTCGTGGGATCAAGCCCTGCATGGGGCTCTGTGCTCAGTGTGGAGGTGGAGTCTGCTTGTCTCCCTTCCTCCTGGTCCGCCCGTCCCTCCCCATCTGTCCTTCCCACCCCCACTCTCTTGCACACATGCTCTCACTCTCTCTGACAAGTGATTAAATAAATAAAATCTTTAAAAAAATAGACTTGCAGTTACCAAAATGATGAGGTGGCCAAGCAAATTGTGGTTGATTTTCTGTTATTGTCCACAAATGGCAAAATGGCATTTAAAAAAATAGATATGAGAAACTTTATGTGCTCGCTGTTAATTTGGCTCTTCTCATATGCTCTACTTCATTTGAATTGGACTTTATTAGCCCAATTGGACTTTATTTTCCTAACATCCTCCTATAAATTCTCAGTCTTTAAAGATATAATGTTTTAGTTTCTTGAGATGCTGTAAAAGTGTGATCATTTACAAATATGAGAAAATAAGGCACATAAGGTAATATTCAAATATAATTATCCAGTTAAAAACTTCCATAAAAATGAATAGGTACCTAAATTGCCCAGTGGTAATAGTTAGGTTTTTAGAAATTGTTATTAGCTTTCTTAGGTTGATAATAATTTTCCTTTTATTCCTGAGTGCATATCCTGTGCCATTTATTTCTCATAATGAAGCTGTGCAATTATTTTGGATGTCAAAACTGAAGCTCAGGGAGTTAGGTAACCAGGGAGGGGGTGCCTGGGTGGTACAGTCAGTTAAGTGTTTGACTCCTGATTTTGGCTCAAGTCGTGATCTCAGGGTTGTGGCATTGAGCCTGTGTCAGGCTCCACACTCAACACAGAATCTGTTTGAGATTCTCTCTCTCCCTTTGCCCCTCCCTGCACTCCTGTGTGCTTGTTCTCTCTAAACAAACAAATAAATAAAATTTTGGGCGTGTCTGAGTGGTTCAGTCAGTTAAGCATATACCTTTGGCTCAGGTCATGAGCTCAGGGTACTGGGAAGCAGTTCCTTGTTGGGATCCATGCTCAGTGGGGAGTCTGCTTCTCCCTCTCCCTCAACCCCTCCCTCAGTTCTTGCTCTCTCTCTCTCAAATAAATAAATAAATAAATAAAATCTTTAAATAAGAAAAGAAAGTTAAGTAACTGGCCCAGTATCATCATGTAGCTGGCAGGGCTGTGATACAAATTCCAAAGCCCGTGGTCTGTTTGCTGTGTAGTTACACAAAGCCCTTCAAAAGCAACTCAGTATTAATCAGTGATACATTGTGCAAGATGTTTTTCGATTACTCTGAAAAAAATTATTACTGATAGACAATAACTTATTTGTATATTGTTTTACCATTTCCAGCGTACTTTAATTTATACTACCTTAGACTGTCTCAGTTTTGTTTTCAACTCATATCAACCATCAGAGATAGACAAGGTTGGTATATTTAGCTCAGGTTACCAATAAAATAGCCAAGAGATTAAATGCTGTTGCCAAGGTCACAGATGAAGTAACAGAGCCAGGAATCAGGTCCAGAACTCTTGTGTCTAAGATCCACTGCACCATGATGATGATGCCCTTTGGATGCCGTCCTCACTCACTCTGCTGGGGCTCTGACAGGCTGCGTTAGGCATCCTTCTTTTGCAGATGCCTTCATTCCTCCATTCAGTTTCTCATACCCCGTGCTGGGCCTCTCATCCGTGGTGATGCCCACTCCACTTTGCTCAGGCTCTGATAGCCTTCTCTGTGCCACAATAGCTTCTTCCAGACTCCAGGCCTGAAAACCTGCCTCGCTTGTCTCATCTTATTCTTTAGGACCTAGTTGTTCCGGAACAGAAGAGGACACGAGTCTCTAAAGGGATATGGTCCCTGAATGAAGGGAAGTACACAAAGACAGCTTCACTTTACTTGGTTTTCGCGTGCAGTTTGCTGGGAAAAAGTAGCAGCCCCACTGGACTGAAGCCATAGAAGTCAGGGTCTGAGGCTGTCAGAGTGAATGGACACTGAGGGGCAAATCTCTAGAGAAGAGAGAACCACACAATGGGGCTTCCTCATTCCATGCTTCTCAGAAAAGATACAGTGGACTCCCTCCAGAACTGCACAAAAATAGGACAAGACTCCAAGGGACTTGGCGGAGATTAGCAACTAGAATGCTAAAGAGCCTCACGGAGATTCCAACTGCTATGTTTTCAAGGTATTTTATGTGTATAATTATTTGTTTAATATTTAATTTTTCTTCCTACATGGAAGAAAGAGTGTAGAGCATGTTTCTCTCCCATCAATTTCTGGATTTCTTAGACCATATTAACATAATGTAGATATCATATATTTTCTTTTTTTTTTAAATTTCTTTTCAGCGTCACAGAATTCATAGTTTTTGCACCACACCCAGTGCTCCATGCAATGCGTGCCCTCCCTAATACCCTCCACCTGGCTCCCCCAACCTCCCACCCCCTGCCCCTTCAAAACCCCTCAGGTTGTTTTTCAGAGTCCATAGTCTCTCATGGTTCATCTCCCCCTCCAATTTCCCTGGACTCCCTTCTCCTCTCCATCTCCCCATGTCCTCCGTGTTATTTGTTATGCTCCGCAAATAAGTGAAACCATATGATAATGGACTCTCTCTGCTTGACTTATTTCACTCAGCATAATCTCTTCCAGTCCCGTCCACGTTGCTACAAAAGTTGGGTATTCATCCTTTCTGATGGAGG
>PISX010035111.1:0-13266 GCA_004024625.1 Mellivora capensis
TGTACCCCTGGGGCAAATAATACATTGTATGTTAATTTAAAAAGATATATCCCCCCTCACCAAAAAAAATCTTAAAAGGGGAACACAGGCAATAACCCCTCAGAGTAATTATTGATAGATATGCATTTAGTTCCATTGTATTACCTGTAAAGTCATTATTCCTGTAGATTATCTCTGTTCCTTTCTAGCCTTCATTGCTTTTGGTCTCTCTTTCCTGCTCACACTGTCCCTCTAGTATTTCTTGCAGAACTGGTTTGGTGTTCATGAACTCCTTTAGTTTTTGCTTGTCTTGGAAGCTCTTTATCTCCCCTTCTGTTATGAATGACAGCCTTGCTGGATAATGTATTCTTGGCTGCATACTTTTCCTATTTAGCATGTTGCACATATCATACCACTTTCTTCTGACCTGCCAAGTTTCTGTGAACAAATCTGCTGCTAATCTTATGTGTCTACCCTTGTAGGTTAAGGACCTTTTGTCCCTAGCTGTCTTCAGAATTTTCTCTGTATCTTTGCATTTTGCAAGTTTCACAATGATATGTCTTGGTGTTGGCCTGTTTTTGTTCATTTTGAGGGGAGTTCTCTGTGCCTCTTGGACTTGAATGTCTGTTTCCTTCCCCCCAGATTAGGGACATTCTCAGCTATGATTTGTTCAAATAAACCTTCTGCTCCTTCTTCCTGCTCTTCTTTTTCTGGAAACTCTTATGATATGGGTATTATTTCACTTTATGGAATCACTGAGTTCCCTAAGTCTATATTCATTATCTAATAGTTTTCTCTTCCTCTTCTCTTCAGTTTCACTATTTTCCATAAGTTTATCTTCTATATTAGCTATTCACTCCTCTGCTTCTTCCATCCTCATTGTGATTACATCCAGTTTTTCATCTCAGGTATAGCATTTTTTATGTTGGCCTGACTAGTTTTTAGGTCTTTTATCTCTATAGCAAGGGTTTCCCTGGTGTCTTCTATGATTTTTTCCAAGCCCCACTAGCATTCTTATGACTGTTGTTCTAAATTCTTGCTCAGATATATTGCTTATATCTGTTTTGAGTAAATCCTTGGCTATGGTTTCTTCTTGGTCTTTCTTCTCAGGAGAATTCCTTTGTCTTGTCATTCTCTTTAGGTTTCTGTCTTTTGTGTGTTATGAAAGCTTGTTATATTTGCTGCTTCTGAAAGTAGTGCTACATTAAGAAGGGGTCATATATTGCCCAGGGCCTGGCACTTCAGGAAGTGTTTCTGGTATATACTGTGTGTATTCAGCTGTTGTGTTTTGGCTGCTCTTTCTCACAGGTTAGTCCTCCGCAGAGTTCCTCCTTGCTTGCAGTGAGGAATATTTGGACCTTTAATTAGGTGTGCTTCTATTTGTTTATTAAAATAAGCTTGGGAGGTAGCCTGATTGCAAAAGAGTGAAAGGAAATGGAAAAACAAACAAGCAAAAAACTATAAGCCCTGAGCACCTGGGTGGCTCAGTCAGTTAAGTGTCATCCTTCAGCTCAGGTCATGATCCTAGAGTCCTGGGATCAAGTCCCACATCAGGCTCCCTGCTCAGTGGGGAGTGTGCTTCTCCTTCTATCCTTCCCCCCTGCTTGTAATCTCTCTCTCTCATTCTCTCTCTCAAATAAATAAATATTTAAAAAACAAAACAAAGCAAAAAATGCCTATAAGCCCAATTCCAAAAGGAGGGGTCGGGGGAAAGCCTGGTCCTATTCACCAGAACTGAAACTGACCCTTTGGAGCACTCTGTAGTGAGTAGACTTGATACATGTCAGGAGTGGGGGTGGTCTGTGCTCATCGTCTGGGAGAGAGGCCCACTGCCCTGGCTCACAGTCAGACCTGCACTATTCAACATGCCCCGGTGGGGTGCAGGAGGGTGGGACTTGGCGTGAGTGGCTTCAGCCTCCCCTGGGGGTGCTGTGCTGCTCACTGAAGTTTGACTTGCTTGTGGGTGGGGGGAAGATGGTGTCACACCTCCTTGTTCCCAGGAAGGGGACACCAACTGCTGCTCACATCAACTGCCGTTCAGGAAGCCCTCACAGAAAAGTGAATAGGCTCCCCTCTTGGGCCCCAGGCTTCCCTCAGATTCCTGCCCTCAACCTGTCTGTGCCTGGGCTGTTGGCACAACCTGCATCACAGTTCTTCTGTGTTTTATCTCCGGCACACAGCTAGGATTCAAAATTCCAAATCTTAAAGGACCAGGCAGGGCTTGGAGCCACTCCCCTTCTTCAGAGTAGAGCCTCACAGTGCTGTGTCTGGTTCTGTTTTGTTCCCAAAAAGCAATCACAAGGCCACACAAGTACCTGGAGTCTATGGTGAAGCACAACAAAAATCTGCAACCAACTTATTTGCCCTTTGTGTGAGCTTCTGTCCCTTGCTGTTGAATGGCCACTCAATGGAACCCAGTGGGTCTTTTGTCCTTGTAGAGTCAATATACCCTCTTCCAAATCTACTCCAGGAAGGGGAACATTCTTTCCCAGTGCAACCCAAGGGATCCCTACACCATGTTGTCTGCTGTCTGCTCCTGGGCCTCCACCCTCCTTCTCCCCAGAAGAACCACTGACTGCCAGATTGATTCCAGTGAATGGCATGGACTTCTAAAACCTCAGAATTTGTGCTCCACCATTTATAAAAACATGCAATAGTCAGTTCCTCTTGATTCCCCAGTCAATGGTTTTGGGAGTGTGTTTTTCTTGTGTGAACCCAAGGTGCTGCTCTTTCTTCTTTCTCTCTCTTCTTTCTTTCTCTCTTTGTCCTCTTTCTGTGAAAAGGGCTCCCTTTCCTCCAGCGCCCACAGCTTCTCTCTCCCTCAATTCGCATCACTGCACCTCATATCTGCCACATTGTCTCCCTCTAATTGTGTAGACTGTTCTCTTAATCCTCAGATCAATTTCTTAGGTGTTCAAAATAATTTTATGTTGATTTATCTGTGTTTGAGGGATGAGGCAAGCCCAGGCTCCCCCTATGACTCTGCCATCTTTGCAGTTTGTCTCTAATCTATTATTCTATGTCTTAGTTCTCTTTTAAATTTTCTGTGATGTTTAAAGACAGAAGGAGAGAATTTCCTGATAAGGGTTTTTAGTAGATATTTTAAGTGAGAAGTTACTGGAAAAATTGCCTCAAAGTTTCCAATCTAGAATTCAAGAAAGATTTTAAGTTTACCAACACTTTTCTGAGTGTAGGAGGAAACAAAAATTTCTACAAACTCAGGCCCACCTGATCTTTCAGAATGTATTCAATTAACAAGCTTTATTCACAACTGATATATGCCAAAAACTACATTAGACACTGGTGAAAAAAATAAGTCAGACACAACCTCTATCCTCAAAGAGCTCAAAATCTAGTAGAGGAGACAAGTATACAAAAAATTATAACTCATTGTGGAAAGGAATAAATAAAGATATAAGCAAAATCCAGTGTGAATAAATTGAGCAAAGTGTGGATTATAGCTTGTTCTGGTGAACCAAGTAGGAAGGATATTCAAACTGTTCTTTAAAAAGAAGTAGGCATTTGAGTGACAGAGAGGAAAAGGAAGTACATTCAAGACAGAGAGGTACATGCGAGGCTTGAAGACATGAGAGGAAACAAGATCTTTCTCATTTAAGATTCTAAATCAGAGGGGCACCTGGGTGGCTCAGTGGGTTAAAGCCTCCGCCTTCGGCTCAGGTCATGATCCCAGGGTCCTGGGATCAAGCCCTGCATCAGGCTCTCTGCTCAGTGGGGAGCCTGCTTCCTCCTCTCTCTCTGCCTCTCTCTCTCTCTCTCTCTCTGTGTCAAATAAATAAATAAAATCTTTTTTTTTTAAAAAGATTCTAAATCAGAGCTCTAGTTAGGGTTCTGCTGGTTGCAATGCAATCTAGCAAAATGTCTCAGCAAGGTAAGTCATCAGGGCATCAGTGAGGACTGGCCACCCTCTGCTGTCTGTGCCCCCCCCCATCATCTTTTTGCTTCCCCAGCTGCTCTTTCATCCTCTTCTCTCTCCTGACCAACTTCCTCTGAGTCTCCACTACCTGATAAATCTGTGATGATAATGACCCTATGCCCCAACTTATCCTTTCAAGGATAAGTCAACTTTCAAGTCAGACATCCACCACTGCTTTTGTGTTCCCCTTCAAATTCCTGAGAGAGAATATCTAATCAGCCCAGCTCAGTTTTCAGACATGTCTACTGAACATAATAAAAACGTCACCTGGTGAGCAGTTAACCCAGCATCTCATATCAACAAAGGAAATAGTCTCTCTTCCTATTCCTCTTTCAATGTCAAGTGCCTGGCTGAATAATCTGGGTTCATGTTTCCAAAGTGAGCAGTTCCATAATTTAGGTATTCTGCAAACTTGGCTGCATATTACAACTACTTCTAAGACATATTTAAAAATTCTGATGCCAGGACACCATCCCCAGAAATTCTGATACAATTGGTTGGGCTGGGGTGAGGCTCCCCAAGTGATCTTATTGTGCACACACATCAAGAACCCTGAAGACCTGCTTTTAGTGCATTGCAGGAGAACTGTTGAGTGGCTCCCTCAGTCAGTTACTAATGGCATCCTTTCAGCTTTGGTCATCAGCCTTAGCCATAGATACAGAGGCTGTCTGACAGCATTCAGAAAACCCTCCATATTATATGCATATGTTGCCAAAAACAGAAGGTATTGCCTCAAAGGAAGGAAGTGGCTTATTCCCACATACCTGTATTTCTCCCTTCAGAAATGTAGAATTTCATTTAACAGAATAGGGAATGGGCCAATGGAGAGAGTAGGACAGTGTATAGTAAGCTAAATTCTCACTGGAATTCCCAGATTCTGTTAACTGGTGGTAACATTAGCTATATGGTTTATGCAGTGATCCTGATGCAGCTGACTTTGACAAATGGCATCCTTCCTTCACACCACCTCACCTCCATGTGTCTTTCTCCCCATTCGGTTCAGAGCCAGTTCCTCCAATATTCAGTGAGGGGCATGTCCTTACCTCACTCAGCCCCTAACAAGGTCATAAGATCAAAAAGACAGTCATTTCACCACCTAAATTATCTGTCTGTTTGGAAAAATACCAGAAGGGATATATTCTTGGGTTGCCTCCTTCAGGAGTTTAGAAAAACAGTTTCTTCTTCAATAGCTAGTGGGATGACTCAGTCCTGCTCAGGCTATTTCATGGCCAGCAATCACAATGTTAATTTTCTCTCCCTAAGATTCACATCTCCTGAATCATCCAAAAACAACACTGCCAGACTAGCCCAGTGTCAGAAGTGATTTAGCCAAAGGTTTCCTGGCATGGACCAGCAGTTCGATATTTATCCTGGGCTTGGACTGCCAAGGGCATCATATGAAAATGAGGTAAAGCACACAGTTCTGGAGAAGGACGTTTGGCATCCATATGTTGGAGCTCACAGACCCACAGAAAGATACTGAATTATATTAGAAATACCAACACAGTGACACACGTGCAAGCACATAAGACTGTGGTTTCCAGCACTGGGCTAACATGAAGTACGAGCATTTGTAATTTAAACATCATTCCCCACCCAATGCCCATGACTCATTATCAATACTTACACAAATTTATGTCTGAGGAGAACATCGTGAGCAGCTAAAACTACTTCTCTTTTCTTGATTCCCTCAATTTAGATATCACACTTACATCCAGTGATATGGTGCTTTTGCCTATAGAGAAGGAACTGTACTTCCTTTAGGAGATGAGCTAGGCAGTTACACTGCTCTTCTCCCTACCTAGTGGAAGAGGGGAAGCTCCCCTCTTGGCATTGGAGAAGCCCAAAGGTAAACCCACACAGTGAATGTGGGAAGTAAGGCTCAGACATTATGATGATGAGTATTTTTTTCTCAAATTCTCATCTCTGATGTTACAGCAACACCAATCACTCTGGAAGGCTGAGGATACTAGCTCAACACACCCCTTTCCCTTTCACCTTTGCCTACTTATTGCTCTACATGCCAAGGTCATCTTGGCATCTCATTCAACATACTGCTTCCAAGAACTGGTGGTTGCTGCAGTTATGACAGGCATGCTATCCTGTCCTCTCCTTTCACTCCTTTCCAAGGTTCCCCAGAGATCAAGGAAGTTTACCTGACCAGGCAGTCACATGTCCATGCCTGCATGTTACCGTTGAGACATAGCCAAGATAATTCCAGGAACTGGACTTGAACAGTATCCTAAGATAACATTTCCTTTTCCCCAGAGCCTGAGTAAGGTTTTTAATTTGGGACAGTCTGCCTCAAGTTAGGATTCACTCTGTGTCTTCTATTTTCCACCTTCTCCAACTGGTTGCCTACAGTTTACCTGAGGTCCAGATTGGAGGAAGAGATAATCAGGTCTCAATTCAGCACAACTCTTCACAGTCAGCCCAACCAGTCCTGAATGTAAGAAGTTGTGCCTTCCATAATTCAGGTCTCAAAGTTTTCAACGTTAGAGCTCCTTTTGTTTTCCCAGATCTTCCACTCATATTCATCTATTTCATAAAGGATTTTGAGTTCTATTCTATGCCAGAAACTGGAGAGAGAAAGGAAAATACAGCACAGAACCTGACCTCAAGGATCTCAAAGTATAATGTGAAGTTCTGAGCTCATATTCTAATAAGTATACTTTAGATTATTTTTTCATTATAAGTATTCATTTTCTTTAATCACATCAATCTCATCAATTACTTTTCTTTCTATTCATTAATATTAAAAATTGTTCTTGTAATTAATTACAGGCATCACTTTATTCACTATTTGGATAGAACAGCCAGTTCAGAGTGAAGAAAGAAGATGCAGAACTTCAGGATGGAGTTTGGAGTTCTCCAGAAATAAAATGTTTCCATGTGCTATATGATAGCTGACATGTAAAAATATGTGAAAGGAATTTAAAATAGGTATATAGAAGTTTGTGCATATGGAAAAACATTGCTTTTATTTTTTAAAATACAGATCATAAAAAGGAATAAAATCATACTTAAATCCACAGTGAGTGAAATTTTCATAATAATGGTATAGTCACTGATCAGTGATTTAATTAAAATAGTTCTAATTCAGGGGTGGGTGAGAAAGAAAAGTGGGATCTGAAAGAGTTAAATCAGTATCCATCATCACAGAAAGTGGATTAAAAAAACCTAAATTTGATAAGTCAATCACTAGCAGTATAAACTTATCATTAAGAGGTGTGAAAATAATTACCAGAAAGGTTTAAAGTAGCTTTCCATAATATAGGACTGGATAAATGGGAGAAAAAAAGGCAGTGGCTTACAGTTTTTCAATACAAGACTTTTGGCATAATTTGCTTTTGCAAAACATGTGTATGTTTTACTCTGATTTATTTTTATTTTACCTTTTTTAAAATTTATTTGAGAGAGAGAGAGAGCACAACAAGTGGGATGGAGGATCAGAGGGAAAAGGAGAAGCAGACTCCCCATGAGCAGGGAGCCCCATGTGGGGCTCAATCCCAGGACCCTGAGATCATGATCTGAGCTGAAGGCATATGCTTAACCAACTGAGCCACCAAGGTGACCTGTTTTACTTTATTTAAAAATATATTTTTTGTTATCTTACCTTTCAGGAGGCTATTCTAACTATGCTTAACTCTGACATGCTACTGAAGTGCAGGGTGTTGATAAGAATCAAAATCTGAGCAATCACTATTGAGCTCAAGCAACTTAGCCAATCATTAGTTCCTGATTAAAGAATCCAAGATCAAGAAAAGGACGGAAAATTATATACTATTCCTGCCAAGTGATAGAACAAAAAACCATGATCCACAGTAGAATAACAACATCCACAGACTGCCTGTTCCTCACTCAATATATTAGAAATCCAGTTTTGACTAATTTCAAAGAAGAATCTGTCATAGAGGGTTTTTTTAACATTTTTTTTTACGACTTTATTTATTTGACAGAGTGAGAGAGCACAAGTAGGCAGAGCAGCAGGCAGAGGGAGAGGGAGAAGCAGGCTTCCTGCTGAGCAGGAACCCAATGTGGGGCTCAAGCCCAAGACCCTGGGATCATGACCAGAGCCAAAGGCAGACACTCAACCGACTGAGCCACCCAGGCACCTCTCTGTCATAGAGTTTAAATGGAATGTCCAGCAACACATCATAGTAGATTTCTGCACCCCGAGTGACTAGTGTGAACCTGAATCAGCCTGTTATGATCTGGGTCCAGTTTACTTTTTAATATTTACTCCCAGTGTTTTCATTCAGAAACCTTATCCTCTCTCCATACTGGTCTTCTCACTACATTCAAGATATGTTATCTTTTTTTTTTTCTGTCCCCACAGCCTTTGATCACATCTTTATCTATCTCACAAACTGGATCTGTGCCACTCTCTCCACCTCTCTGAATCCTATCCATTTCTCAATACTCAGCAGATCAACTTCTTATTACACACATGTGATATGCAAAGCACTGCTAGGAACTGTAGAAGTTAGTCCCTTGAAAGTTTTATGTTTCATTAGAACATGAATGCAAGTAGGCAGATAACTATAATATAAGGTAAAGTGAAATAGATGCCATAAAAAAAGTATTTAAAATGTGTATCATGACATCAGTTTAGAAGAATTAGAATATATTTCATGCAGCAGAGAGTAATTGAAACACAACCCAAGGAATGCAGGTGACAAGCAAATGGAAATAAGAACTGTTCAAAGGCACAGAAGTTTAGAAATATGAGCAAAGCTCAATTAGCAGAGCATCTTAAGGGATCGGTGAAAAGCCCACAAAGAAGGAGGGTCTATTTTGGAGAGTAGTAGGAAGTGAATCTATAAATGCAAGTTGGTGACATGGTAGAAGGCCTTGAATGTCAGGGTGGAATTTTTATTTATCCCAGTAGGTAAGACAGCTGTATAGGTTTTGAGAAATGAAGTGGCCCAGAGTACTCCTTTATAAGGATTAATTTAGCAGTAGTTTTTAAGATAATTTAAATTGGAGGAAATAGAACACAGAGACAGCAATTAGATACTATTCTAGTTAATTATAGTAAAAATTTTTGAGGATGTGAACTATTGTGGTCAAAAAGGAAATAAAGAAGGATGGGTAGGGATGGGGTAGAGGAACACCTCTAAGTCACTTGATGGCTGGTCGGCCCATCTTTCCATTTGTCTTGCTCCATATAATAAAGAAGACTCTACTTTTCATACCTGATAGACTGGGGAAATGGCAGTAGCAATGGGAAGAATATGATTATTTGAGTAGCATATGTTTTGGATATACTAAGTTAAAGTGTTAGCAGCATACCCAGATGGAAGTGAATAATAGGCAACTGGAATGAGAATCAGGAGTTGGACATTGAAATATTTCAGCACCAAAGTAATACTTGAAACAGGGGGAGGGGCGCCTGGGTGGCTCAGTGGGTTAAAGCCTCTGCCTTCAGCTCAGGTCGTGATCCCAGGTTCTGGATCGAGCCCCATAGCAGGCTCTCTGCTCAGCGGGGAGCCTGCTTCCCTTCCTCTCTCTCTGCCTGCCTCTTTGCTTACTTGTGATCTCTGTCTGTCAAATAAATAAATAAAAATCTTAATAAAAATAAAAAAGAAACAGGGGGAGATGTGTAAACAGAGAAGTTATCCATAAATAATAACTTTTAGAAGCCTTTGTTTATGGGGGTAGGGGAAAGAGACAGATAAGAGGAGAAGGGCCTTATAACAAAATGATCCCTCTCTTTTTGCTATGGCATTTTTTGTTATTCATTTGTTTTTGTTCCACTGATTTATTTCATAAAGAGAAGAAAATAAAAAGGTGGGTCAGTTTTGCCATCTTGAGCTGCAAGTCCATAGTAGCAAAAATTCCAATGGAGATTTAAAGGATTGTATCTCAAAGGAAGAGAGTAATTCTGGAGTGGATTACTTAAGTACTTGCTTGGAACTGCCCTATTCCCAGCCCAATCAAGGCCTCTGGAAATTATTCTGAAACCTGAAGAACACGATGATCTGGAGGCTGATGATCTGAAAGAAGGGAAATGTGGGTGGTCACTATCTGATTTGCCAAGAACCAAGGGGTTTCCCAGCACACAAGACTTTCAAGTGTTGAAATAGAAAGTTCTAGGCAAATCAGGGTAAGCTGGACCCACCCAAAGGGATGGAATGAAGAAAGTGGGCAGAAATGCCATAGGTCTCATCTTGATTATTTCTTGAAGTTCTCTCAAAATGTGTCCAGGGCTGGGAAGCAGAAATTTATAGGTAAAGTTAGTACCACCCAGATGACTGAAGTTCCTGGTTCACTGTAGGGGATGTGGGGAGTTTAGAGGGTGTTTCTATCAACAACTATTCACCAATAGAACCAGAGCCCCAAGACCTAAACAGAAAGTGTCTAGGGTCCAATCTCTGCAGATACCACAAAGCAGAAGAGAGGATAAGAGTGAGAGGGCAGGACTTGGATCAGGGCAGTGCTAGGCTGGCAAACAGAAAGTCAGCAACAATTTTTTCACGTAATTGAAGCAGCTGATATGGCAAGCAAGTGAAGGCAGGTGGATTAAATCAACCTCTGATACAAGGACATTATTTAGGCTATAAAACCAGGAAGAACAACCCATGTCCTGTCCTGGCAACATATTCATGACAAGTGCAATTTTGCAGATCCTGTTGACTTTCCTGAAGAAGCAGAATGTATCTAAAAGGGTACCTGGAAAGGTTAAGAGGACGTGTTGGGGAGCCCTGTCAAGTGCCCTAAAGACACTCACAAACACACTCTTCCTTCTTTCCATCCCTTCAGAAACCCCAGAAGATTCAGGACCAGTATAAGCATCCTCCTGTGCTTGGCTGAGCTACCAGGTTAGATACTGGTCCTGAATTCTAGGAGAAGAGGCTGACCACAAAGATTAAACCGTAATTTTAAATTGTGAGGGGAGGCACAATAGAACGAGAAGGGGATGGCTTTTGCAAATAGAGAAACCTAGACATTGATTTAGTCTGGCCACTTACTACCTGCAAATTAACTTCTAATGCAAGGGTCACAAGGTGACCCTCTGGCTTAGAATCTTATCCAGGAATAGAAGCCCTCTTCCTCATCCTTCCTTGGGACCTATATTCTAACTGGATATTGTAGCTCTGATTCCAAAGCCAGACAGGCTTGTCTTCTCCATTTGCTCACAGACTTCCAGCTCAAAAACACACCAGAGGCTTCCATCTCATTGTAAAAAGGGTACTGGTGTTTCTTTCTTTCTAATTCTGGAGGGACATGAAGCTATCTCTACCTCTGAGATATTCTGTTCCAAAGTCCTCTCTCTGCCAGTATTAGATAATTGAGTCAGAAATGTTCCCCTCCTCTAATCCCAGAGACTCAGTCCCTGTGATGAAAACCAGCTACAGTCCTTCCTTCCTCCAACCACTCCCAGCTATCTCTCAGTCCTCACCTCCGTCCCCTATTTTCACTTTGCTCCATACACAATGAGTTCATCAGGAACCATGGAATACCCCAGGGAAAGACCCCCTCAGTAGAGGAGGAACAAATTTTGGAAATGTTTGAAGAATCCCTTAAAAATGTAAGTTTGCAGGGGCATCTGGGTGGCTCAGTAGGTTGATCATCTGCCTTCAGTTTAGGTCGTGATCTCAGGGTCCTGGGATTGGCTGGCATCGGGCTTCCTGCTTGGCAGACAGTTTCTCCCTCTCCTTCTTGTGCTTTCTCTTGCTATATCTGTCTCTCTCTCTCTCTCAATTAATAAATAAAATTTTTTTAAATGTAAGCTTACAGCATAAATCTGTGAAAGGGAAGTAACTCCCAGGCCTTCCAAAAAGGAGTCTAGAATTAGAGAACTTCATTTCTCCATTTCCTCTCTTTCTCCTGGCCCTCTGGACTCTTTTTTGCTGAGCAAAGGGAAATGGATAAGAACTGATTACAGAACCATCTGATTTGTGGGTTTCTAGAGAGTTAAACCTTTGCTCTGAAGTTAGTGACCCAAGATGCCTGAGAACAGCCACGCTCTAGAAGGGAATTGGGAGGAAGGGGTGGGATGAAATAAATAAGGCCCCTGCCAAAGGTGCCAAGCCAGCCCCATGAACAAGACTAATGGAAGGATCTGTTCTGCTGGGCTGGACTGGCTGGAAAGGCAAGAAAATTATGGCTTTCCTGAGTATTCCACATTTGCACTGGACAATCTCTCTTGGGCCTCAATACCTTTTCACTGCTGTCCTCCTTTAGTGTGAATAAATGTAGGAAGACTGCTTCCCAGCCAAGGTGGATCTGAGCTGCTTTAGCAAACACCACCAGGAGATGTCAAAAAGCTGCCAGGTTACACTGAAATGTAAAGATTTGCCTATTCTTTCTCCTAAACTGAGAAAAAATTTTTCTAAGTTTTCATGAAATTTAAATTTTGAAAAGAGTTTATTCACTCATTTATTCTTTTGACAAATGTTTATTGATCATCTACTGTTTGAGAGTTACTGCTCTATGCCTTCTGGATAAAGCAGGAAATGGGTGATAGGAATTCTTTACCCCTTGAGATGTACATCCTATTGGAGGGACAGGCAAATCATAAAGAAATATATAGTAAAATATAAATGATAACTGGGTTATAGATGATATGGAGAAAAATGAAACAAGGCAAAGGATGAAAAGAGTTTGAGGGTGATCACTTAAAAAGGAAGAGCACCTTGAAAAGGAAGCATTTGAGCAGAGTGAACCTGGCATTCATGTGTTTACAGAAGAGGTTGCCAAGCAGAGGGATCTGCAAGTACCATTCCTGAGGCAGAAGTTTGCTTTGGTGTGTTTAAACAAGAGCAAGAAGACCAAGGCAAGTAGAGCAGAATAGGGAGAAAAACAATACTGAAATCAGAAAATTTTATAGGGCTTCCTAGACCATGACTGGGGAGGGGCAATGAATTTATTCTACATATAATGGAAAGCTATTAGGAAGGGCTTTGTTTTGTTTTGAAGGGGGAGTACAAAAGCTGTTTTATATTTTTTTAAAGGATCACACTCTTCAATAAATGGTGCTGGGAAAATTGGACAGCTCTATGTAGAAGAATGAAACTCGACCATTCTCTTACACCGTACACAAAGATAAACTTGAAATGGATAAAGGACCTCAATGTGAGACAGGAATCCATCAGAATCCTAGAGGAGAACATAGGCAGTAACCTCTTTGATATCAGCCACAGCAACGTCTTTCAAGATATGTCTCCAAAGGCAAAGGAAACAAAAGCAAAAATGAACTTTTGGGACTTCATCAAGATCAAAAGCTTCTGCACAGCAAAGGAGACAGTCAACAAAACAAAGAGGCAACCCACGGAATGGGGGAAGATATTTGCAAATGACAGTACAGACAAAAGGTTGATATCCAGGATCTATAAAGAACTTCTCAA
>PISX010035112.1:0-13265 GCA_004024625.1 Mellivora capensis
TCTCATTCTTTGGAACTCCAATGGCATTTTACTTTAGTTAGTAACAAGGCATTTATAATACATTTTAATGGGGGAAGGTGGGCCAATGTGAGCCAAGCTCTTTTTGAAAAGGTCTCTTTGATTTTTACAATAACCGTAGGAAAAGGTACTATTCCTATCATGAATATCCTATTTATATCAATTGATCATATGTGTATTTTGTCCCTCCAGTCCTGGTCCTTCCCCCATTGCTGGCTTGGTTGAGTTACATCTCATATGGCAAGTAGAGTTGAGACTGGTGGAGGGCAGTGGGCGTGGCATGGCTCATTCTTCCTCCTCACTGTTTGCACAAGATGGGTGCTCAAACTCCTCTGCCCCATCCACAGAGGATGAGACCAACCACATGTCCCCAGAGTCTGTGCATTCATCCCAATAACATGCCTTCCTGGCTTCCGTCGTCCAACGGGGATCCGCAGTCACCTCTTCTTCTTGCCGACCTCTCCAGTCTCAGCTGGAAAAGCCATCTGACACGGGAGGGGGACACTTACTGAGGCTTGAGCTCCGTGTATGATAGACATACACTCTAGTTAGTGCAGAAAGCTGACAGCAGGAGTCCAATGTTGTATGCATTTTAGAATGCCTGATTTAAATCCGACCCATATTTACTGAGCACTCCAGACAGAAACACAAGAAGATTAAAAGAGAGGGAGAGGACAATGAAAAAGAGGGTTCTGTGACTTCCTGGAGGACCAGGGGGTGGCAAACATACCTTGGAAATAAGGCCAAATCAGAGGGCTCTTGAAGGCCGATACAACAGTGGACCTCTGTGTCCTGAGCTCCAGAAGGTGCTGCCTCAGGGCTGTTGGTGTGAAGGCTGGTACAGGTTTGCTGTATTTCTCACCCAGCTGGCCTGAACTTCCTCTTGTCCATGAGGTGCCTTGGGGCACATTTGAGAGGTGGCTTGTCTGTGTCGTTGGTCAGAGTACATCACCTGGCATTGGCCTGGAGGGATGGAATTCTAAGTCTTTGCCTCCTTGGGGCTGCCCAGGCAGGGAAGCTCTTAACTATAGAGAGTGACCCTGGTCCCATTAAGGACCAAAAGAGTGAACCTAAGACATCTGCCGTGGGCGAAAACCACATGCACTGGTGCTGTCCTTGCTTGGATTCAGTGGGTCTCCAGGCCAACAGTTGGTTAGAGCTTCTACATGTCTGCTCTTGGTTTGTTTGGGCTCCTACTTCAGCCTTCATCTTTGTCACTTTGGTTTCTGCCTCATTTCTTTCTTTCTTTTTTTTTTTTTTTTTTTTTAAGATTTTATGTATTTATTTATGAGAGACAGAGGCAGAGAGAGGAGCAAGCTCCCCATGAAGCAGGGAGCCCGAAGCAGGATTTGATCCCAGGACCCTGGGATCACGACCTGAGCTGAAGGCAGACACTTAACCAACTGAGCCACCCAGGTGCCCAGTTTCTGTCTCATTTCTAAACGAGTCTCTTCTTCTCCCACAGTCGACTCGGTTTCCTGTTTGGAAGAGCCCCTCTGTGATCCTCTAACCCCATCTGCTCGTTGTACTTCTGCTCCTGACTCCCAACCATGGCCCTGGCCACCGACTTTGTGTTTGGGAAGGAGCCCTCTTTACTAAACCCAGCACTCATATCCCAGCCCAGCTGTGGCCACTGTCATTACATCGTTCTAAATAGCCCTTCTCCAGGTGTCCGCAGGGCTTTGCGAACCAGGCCATTCTTGCTGCCAGCCCCGCTCTAGCCAAGTGCGCTCTGTCCTTGAACTTTTTTGCATGGGTCATCCAGAAAGGAACCTTCCCTGCATTTCACTTCTCTAAGACAAGTGTGCAAAGATGTTGCTGAGTTCCTTTTCAGTGATGATTTATGCATGGTGAGTGGAAAAGCATGCTGTTTTCATTCCTTTTAAAACCAAGAAATGACCTGGTTGGGGCGGGGGGGAGGGGGGGGAGAGCCTTATATCTGTATCTGTTCCTTTCTCTGTATCTGTGTGTCTCTTTCTTTATCTAAATCTATATATTTACATCTCTATTTGTACGTATAGGGGCACAATGGCGTGAATTTAGCAGGTTGGCAGAGCCTGGCCCTACCATTGTCTCTTGTTTATATTTGACCTAGTAGAATTTGACACTTACTTGCAATGCAAAAATGCAAAGTGTCATCATGCCCTTCAAGAAATATCTATGTAAATATAGGCCAAGTCCTTTAAGCAAAATAAAAATATATGGTGTTTGTCTTTGTGTTATGAAGATGTAGATATTCAAATCATTTCACGGTGATGCCCACTGGGAGAAGAAGAAGAACCAATAACTAAATGACCTTGGGCAAATCCCCTAAATTCTCAGGGCCTCAGACTCTTCATCAGGAAAGAAACCGGAAGACTTTGACCAGCCAGTCTCTAGAGGAAAGCCAACCCAACTTATTATGATCAAGAAGCTTTTGATTTTTAACCTTAGTAAGTTTCACTTTAAGGGTCATTTAATGAACAGCGTTTACTGCAAATCTGGTCTTCCAGATTCTTCGTAGGAAATGACAATTGCAGGTCAAAGAACAGGCCCCCCCAGATCTGGACTGTGTATCAGTCAAGGTTATAGTTAGGAAACCCACGCCAAGTATTTCAGCAGATGGAATCGGATACAAGGAGCTGGTTACAAAGCACCGGAACCTGCAAAGCCAGAGAGGGCGGGAAGAAACTCAAAGACGAGCACTGAGCAGGAATTCCCTGCCATCCTCAAGCTGTGTAGACGATACAAACACGTGGTTTTGTCGGAGCATAAGATCTAGGAGATGGTAGGACAATGGAGGGAGGGGACGCACACACTGGCGAGAGCTGGAAGCACGATGGGACACAGTTCATGTCCCCATGTCACTGGAAGCAGAAAGACAGAAGCAGAGATGGTCTGGCTTGTTTTGGGCTCTCATCTGCCAACTGATCCTGGAAGTTAACGGAAGCCAGAAGGCGGGGGCGGAACCCCCTACCCCGAACCCCTATAATACTTGGCAGGGGCGAGTCTGAGGGCAAGAAAGCCTCTGAAGGCACCGGCAAGCACCCTTTAAATCTCCCTTTAGGAGTCTCATCCTGGCCTGGCTTTCCGATGACCCAGCTGCTTGAGACAGGTGCTCTGATGTGGAAAGATGCTTCTTCAGCCTTTTCAAGCCCTACACCTCGCCTTTGGATTGCTCTGGTAAGCGGCTTCAAAGTTCTCAATTACCACGAATCTGTGAGGTTCCCATTTAGCAACTACAATTTCTGATTATTACCTGCCGTGTGTCATGCAGTCTACAGACGATACCGCCTCCTACCCCCTGGCTAGGCTGCTTGGAAGATACAGACAGGCCTCTTTTCTAGATGAAAAGCTAAGGTCGGGGACATGCAGCAATGTGCCCAGGGACCACAGCTGGGTGTGTAGGAGGTGGGGTTAAACCCAGGGCATTCTGCCCCAGCAGGGGCAAGGCCAAGTCCAGGGAAGCGTTACCATTTCATAAGGACTATCAGTTTGTTTGCTGGAAGTAAGAGCTTTGAAATGCCAGGAAGCCATAGCAACAGCTGACAGGGAGGGAGCTGACAGGGAGGGAGTCAGCACTGGACCTCCAACCTTCCTTCCTAGAAGCAGCATCCCCCTGGAGGGCAGCACCCCCTCCCTGCCAGCCTCTCCTATCCTGGGCGCCCCAGACTTCTAATTCTTCTTGGCAGCTTGTTGGGCTCCTGCGCTTCTTGGCCCCCGTAACCAGATTTCTTCATTTACAGAATCACACTCGGCTGGTAAGTGCGGCTGTGGAAAATAGGATATTACAGATGCTATTTGGAAAAAGTTGCTGAGTAAGGCCATTAAAGCCAAGAGTAAAAACGAGGTGGGGGAGATAAGTGGATTGCTCCCCACCTCCTTGGAAGAGCAGGGAGGCTGCTGGTGGAGGAGGGTCCAGCGGCTGCAGGGGGCAGGGAGTTCCTGGATGGAAATGGAGTGATGCTACTGGGTCCACGCAGGCAGGTGCGGGAATCCCAGCAGCTGGTGGTCTGGGAGGTTCAGGTAAGAGACTAGTGGCCAGCTGTCGAGAACCCAGAGAACCCAGGGCTTATGGACTCACGCACCCTTCAGGCTACAAGAAAAAGTTGCTTGGATGAGGATCAAGGGGATATTTAGGGAACATTCAGGAATGTGAACAGGGTGCCCCACTTACGTGTTTGGTCCCCATAAGCAGGATTCCTCACCTCCCTGATGCTTTTTAAAGTCGGTTAATGGTGTGGTGTTAATAATTCTTACCTCCTACGGCAGAGGTGAGGACGGAACGAAGTCACAGGCATACAGTTGCTTTATTGGTTGGTAAAAGCTGTGCAAACATTGCTTCTGAATATGTCTCCCCCCACACTTGCCCCAAAACTCTCCTAGTGGTGTCCAGAGTATGGGAGGGACGTACCATCCTGTGCTCGTCAGACCCAGACTAGACTTTGATGCATTTTACGAGGGGTGTGGCCAAGTGAGAGGACACATGAGGGACTGCCCCCAGCTGTGGTGGCAAGCTGGGCAGCTGTTGGGGGCCAAGGGGCCACGGGCATGAAGGACCACATATGCTGGGCAGTGTGGGTTCGAGTGGTGGGCTTGCAGAATGAAACGGTCTGTGTGGGGCACAGTTATTACCAGCGTTTGGGTATTTGGATATTTTAAAAGGCAGATTTGAGCACAACTAAAAGAAGACCTACTAATCATCTGAGTGGCCCAAGCATCGGATGGGTTACCCTGTGAAGCAGAGAGCTCCCCACCCCTGGAGAAATGCTAACCAAGTCTGAATATTCTGGAGGAGATACTTGTCTCTAGCACTGAGATGTCTAGACGGTGTGAGAAACCTCTCATAACTGTAACTTACTGTGATTTTTTTTTTTTTCCTGACTGTGCAAATACCACTTGCTTCTCCATAAGGATCTACCTTGGAGGGGAGGAAGTGATCCAGGAAAAGGAGGCATAGGGATGGCCGAGAGGCCTGGGTTTGCTCATACGAGCAGCCTGGAGCTTTCGTTGGAGGCAGTGCTGGTGACCGTGGTGTCCCAGGCTACTGGGACCCATGCTAAAAGGTTTTGCAGCTCCCCTGCCCACCAACCCCATCTAATATCCTCCCTGCCTCCACCACTCCAGATAGTTTTCTTATCTATTACAGCTCATCCTCACAAAATTCTTGGAGAACAAAGTAGGCAGATCGTAATATTCCCATTTCACAAGGGAGCAACTCGGAGCAGAAAAATACACAACTTGAAATTACAGGTGGGACTGGCTGGGCTCTGAGGAAGCCCATGATTCCAAACTTTTCATTTTACAGATGAGAAAACTGAGGCCCGGAGAAGCAGAACCAATCCTGATTCACGTCAGGGTCAGGGCCTGATCAGTCTTTGGTCCCAGCATCGCACACAGCTTCCCACAGTTCACCCCTGGGTCCTTGCAGGAAAGATCTATGAGGGCTCTCGCTGAGCGAGTTGGATCAAAGAGAGACCCGTGCAGCCCCTTTCCTGCCCTGATGTCCCGTCGTAAGCCTTTGTGGGAAATGTTCCAGGTAAATGGAGCATTTCAGAGGAATTTGAAGCCTGATGGAGAAGAAGCCACAGATGACAGGGCTGACCGCCAGCCCGGTGGACGCTGCTTTCCTGTGCTCTGTGAGGGGGTGTGTTGGAGAGCCTCAGATGTGCCCCTGCCTCGGGTGACGGCTGGAGCCCCAGAAAGGGTGACAGAGGCAGCAGAGACAGCTGCCGGCTGAGGACAACGGCCATGCTGCACAGTGTAATTACATCAACAACAAGTTCTGTTTGCAAAAGGAGCACGGGTACAAGAGGCACCTGCCCCTCCTGCCACTGCCCTGGGGGCCCCGGCATGGCCGGCTCTGGGGTCCCCCACCCTGCAGATGGGCAAGGAGGCTTCCCCTCTGCTGACCCCACGACTGTGCACAGGGGGGCCAGTGTCCTTTAGTCACCTTCCAGTCTGATCTGAAAGAGAGACAGAGAGACAGGGAACTTGGCAAGATGGTAAAATCCAAGGACCCCCCCCCCCCCAAAACGCACACTTCAGGAAGGACGAGGCAGTATTTCTCTCTGGATATTGTGCGCTCAAGGAGATAAGATGTTATCTGCAATATATTTTCTATTTATATTTTCTATAAACTGTTTTTGTTTCTTCCCAGGATGAACAAGTAGCATCAGCAAGAACCAAGCCCCGAGCGAGTGGCTGAGCGATGGTCCCAGAAAGATACGTAGGGATGCCTGAGAGCACAGGGCAGAGAGAACCCCACACGCTGTCCCTGGTGTGTTCACGGCGGGCCACACACAGAGGGCAAGGTGGGGGAACGCCAAGGTCAGAGAGCCTGCTTCCTTGAAGCAACTAAGTGCATACAGGAAGAAAAGAGCCTGGGTGGGAGGCAGAGGTGACAGACCTGTCCCTCACTCACACCGGAGCCTGGGGCTTAAACTCGTCGGGTCCTGGGGTGCTCATCTCTACAGCAAAATAATTCAGTCCTACCAGCTATGTCACAAGGTAGTTGTGAGGAATACAGATGCAAAATATTTTTTAGTGCAGGTACATAGCTTAAGTGTTTTGTGAATATTAGAAAATACATAAAACTGCATTGTGATCTGTCTCCTAATGTTGAATGTAACTCAATTCAGTGAACCCAACACGTACAAGTCATTTTAACTTCCATGAAACAGGCCAGTTAGAAAAAGTTAGAAGAACTTGGTGCTTCCCTTTAAAGGCCTTACTATTTAGGGAGTGAGGATGGAGGGATAGAGACATGTCCAGGTTCACAGCTGACCATGACATTGGGCAGAGGGTGGCCATCAGCACGAGGGATCCACATACATAAGAGGCTATGGCGGTGTTGTTGAGGAAACGCTGAATCCCAAATGGGGGGATGAGGAAGGCTGGCTGGACAGGGTGTTATCTGAACCAGCTTTGAAGCTGAGGGAGAAGTGCCCAGCTTGGGGCTGGAAAGAATTCCCGGCAGTGAGGGGACCCAGGGCCCCCAGCAAAGGGGTGGGTGGAAGGCATCTTGTTTTAGAGCCTCAGCCAGTGTGGGGGTCCTTGTGGGGCTGCCGGAAGGATGGAAGAACCATTTCTGGGGTCCCCAGCCTCTCCCCAGAATCTCAGTGGGCCCTCTCTGTAGCCCTCCTCATTACAGGTCACCATGGAGAGCACTTGAGACTTGACCCTGGTATATGGGATTCTAGCTGAATCCTTAAGATCTGGATTTTCTATCCTGTCTCTGCTTCCTGCTGACTATCTGACTCTGGGCCTCAGTTTCCCCTCCTGTCACACATACATCCTGGGGCTCCTTGTAGCGATTCAATACAAAAACACAAAAGCAGTGGAGACATGTTCCTTCCCTTTGGGAAGCCCCCAAATGAGGGGGCGAGTTTCTCTCATAGAGTACCCTGAAGTAGCCGTGTAGCTGGGCCTTATTATCTTCAGGAAGGTTCTCCCAAGCTTTCCTTACTGCGTGTTGGGGATTCTAAGTCTCAAGGTGCAATTATTTGCAAAATTAATTTTGAGTACTTGAACTTGTTGCCAAAGACAATACAAACAGGGAGGTTGTTCTTTTTTTCTCCCCCTCCTGTGATATTTTGGGGGCAATTTGCAATGGATGAGCATTTTATTTAAAAAGGGAGCAGTTACTTTTCTCTCATCCGCAAACTCTGCCTAGGTAGCAAAAAGTAATTCCAATCCAATGTGCAAATGCTGCAGATTACCTTGCTCTAGAATTCCACACACATCACGCTCAGCTCATGAGATTTCCTTACCAGATCTGAAAGAGGGAATAGAGAGGCTCTCAAACGGGCTCCTGGATCCGGTCCAAGATATTTCAAATATCCGTGATGACATAATAGGAGTGGAGTGTTTTATTCCCCCAGGGCTCGAAGGAGGGAAATTCCTGACCGTGTAATTATTTCTTGACCTCCTGAAATCTACCCTGCTCTTGCACTTGGCACGGACAATGCGATTCTGTCCTCCTGACTCGGAGCCAAGTGCAGGACAGACAGGAGATGGGGATTTTTCACTTGATGATCTTACCCTTGGCCGATGTGGTGGGTTTCTACTCAAATGGCAGTCCTCTCTACCTTGCCAGGGTTTAGAGCATCTTCTGGGTCTGATGATATGTGCCCTCTGAACTTAGTGATTTATAATAGACCTTGCAAGCCTGAAATCCAGGCTCCAGACCAGGACCTGAACGTACACGTGGAAACCACAGCTGGGCCCAGATGTAACAATCGTGATTTCCAGAGTCAAGTACGGATTGAGCTGGAAAAAGAGAGAATTCAGGTAGATAAAGGGTTAGCCCTGCTTGCGTTTGACTGAATACATCTCGTTCTTAAAATAACGGCACAGTTGGATTCGAATCGTTTTTTTTTTTTTGTGTTTGGTTTTGTTTACGTTTGTGGCTTTTTTTTTTTTCAAGTAGTGTTTTCAAAGGATAATTTATGTCTGTAATCACATCCTTAACAAAACTGGCTAATCACCCAATTAAAACACACATTTCAAAAATAGGTAAAGTGAAAAATAGGGTGTTTTCATTTCTACCCTACATTGTTTCAGTGGATAATAGCTGTGACCTCCTTCCTTAAGAGGAAGAGTCCCCAGAAACCCAGGAAGCACAGACCAGTGCCCCCCCCCTCCCCCCCCGGGGCAGTGTTTGCAGAGGGCACGGTTTTCTCAGTACTAGGGCTTGCTTCCTTTTTGAGGAGACTGTTTCCTGGATGCTGTTCTTAAGTTTGGAACATGTTTACAAATCTAAGACATTTGAAGGATAAAGTTGTACTACTAGATTGTCTCATTTTCCATTACTTCCCTTTTTGCTCCAATCAGATTCCCCTCAATAGAGGAAACCACTATGTTTAGTTTAAAGACAAACCTTCTAGACTTTTTAATATATAAATATTAAATTGGCTGTTTTTTTTTTTAGCTGTATGTAATCTACGTCTTGCTTTTTTTTTTCATTTCACGATATATGCAGGAGTTCTTTCCATGACAAAACATATAAGGCTTACTTCCTTTAAAAAAAAAAAGAGGAGCCTCCCCTATCCCCCATAAAGCATAGACCATATTATCAAGTCATTTTCTTACTAATGGACATTTATGATGTTCTAAACTTTTTCCTACAGTAATTATGTGATGAAAGCCCTTGTCTGTGCCATTCTGCATCCCTGACAAGCTTCTGCATCGTTTTCTAGGGTAGGTACCTAGAAGTGAAGTTTCTGGGTTGAAGGATATGCATATTTTAAATTTTAATAGAAACTGCCAAACTTATCTCTAAAAATGTTGTACCAATTTACACTCCCATCAACAGTATTTGAGGACCCATTTCTGCACACCTGAGCCAATGCTTGCTATTATTACTATTTTAATATTTTATAAACTGATGAAGGAAAGTGAGATCTCATTGTTTTTTTAAAATTTACTTTGTAATTTGGTTACTAATAACATAGAGCAGCTTTGCAATTGTCAAGAGCTCTTGAAGCTGAACTTTTAAATTATATATTGTTTTAATAAATGAGCACATGTCCATAGTATTAAAAAAACAAATAGTGCCAGAAGGGTTAAAATAAAAAGAACACATCAGCCCTCTGCTTCCCTCTTTTTTTTTCCCTGTTGTTTTCCTCCTGATAGACAAAGCCTTTCAAATTTTATGATCGTTTCTGTTGTGTTTTGTTTCCATATTTCTGAATAACATGCATGCATTGCTGTCTTTTGACTCTTCATTTTTATGTATTACCCGAAAGATTTCTGAGGCAAAAATGGCAAGTTTTCTACACTAAATTCATTCTCCCTTTCTTGCTTAGCAACAGACCCCTATAGAGCAAGTAGGTGGTGATGTTTTGCACTCAAGAGCCATGTTTTCCTGCTTCCCTTATAGATAGGGAATAATTTACAGGCAGAGATTCTTTAAAGGGAAAAACTCTCCAAAGGGAACAGGAACAGCGGGCATATAAGTGAATTTTGGCTTTCTCCTTTTCCTCCTTCTTCCTGATTGGAACACAGATGTAATGGCTGGTGATTCAGTGGTTATCTTGTGACCAAGAACCGAACTGGAAGATTGACTGTCACCCTAGAGATGATAGAGCAGAAAAACATAAGAAATCTGAGCCTTCGATTTCCATGGAACTTCACCAACAACCTAACTTGATTTTGGCTTCTTACGCTCTGCTAGTCAGTTCTTATCTTTCTATTTCCATTTTTTTTTTTTTAAAGATTTTATTTATTTATTTGACAGAGAGAGATCACAAGTAGGCAGAGAGGCAGGCAGAGAGAGAGGGGGAAGCAGGCTCCCTGCCGAGCAGAGAGCCCGACACGGGGCTCGATCCCAGGACCCCGAGATCATGACCTGAGCCGAAGGCAGAGGCCCAACCCACCATGTATGATATAATGTAACTTTACACTTACATTTACATTTAATTACATGTAAATACAAATGCTTACATTTAACGGTGTTCTCTGCTTTCATGGAAAATGGAGACTGGTTCTGTCTCATTTCCTTCATGTATTTTTATGGTTACTTTTCAGAGGATAGGAAGCAAAAGTGTTTTTTCATCACTCCTAAAATCTAGAATTTTAGAATTTTGGTATATATATATATATATATATATATATGTATATATATGTAATAAGTTGCTTTCTATGAACGTTTCATCCTTTCACACTTCCAGCAGCTGTGTATTAATATGCTGGCCTTAATGCTGTCAACGTTAAGTATTATCATTTTAAAAAAAAGTCTGCCAATCTAGTAGACTAAGCTTGAAACCTTTAATTTTTTTCTTGTCTTGCTACTAGTGGGATTTAAATATATATAAAAAGAAAACCTCATTATAAACCTTTTGTATTTCTTCTTCTGTGAATTTTATTTTTGTCTCATTTGCTCATTTTTTTTTTTACTTTTTACTTTATCTTCAATATTTTCTTTGTATTTTTTTTAAAGATTTTATTTATTTATTTGACAGACAGAGATCACAAATAGGCAGAGAGGCAGGCAGAGCGAGAGGAGACCCTGGGATCATGATCTGAGCTGAAGGGAGAGGCTTTAACCCACTGAGCCACCCAGGTGCCCCTATCTTCAATATTTTCTTATTGTTTTTTAAGAACTATTTACATATTAGTGTCATTAGTCTTTTTCTTCTTCAAATTTCAGCAATATTTCTCTCTAATTTCTTACTTAAAGTTTTCATCTTGCCTGTTGTTATTTTTGGTGTGTGCAAATTTACATATTTTATGGAGTTACGTTTATTAGTGCTTCCTGTCTTTTCTTCTATTGCTTTTTTGGTTTGGGAGATATTGTTCACATTCAGAGAGCCTGCAGATGTTTATCTACACCCTCTAATTGTCTTTACATTTCAGTCTTTAATAAACCTGGAATTTATTTCAGTGTGGGCATCTATTAAGATGTCATTTGTTTTTCAAACAGTTTAATATTTTTGCTGCATGTCTTACTGAGTAATAAAAACTTTCTGCATTGCTCCTTTAACAATTAGTAACTCGTTGTTTATTTTTGGATTATCCAGTCAGTGTCACCAGGCTGTCTCTCTGTTACTTGGCCAATGTCATGCTTACTAAATCATCACAGCTTTATAAACATATTTTAGTATCTCTTAGGGCAAATTAGCACCTCGTCCCTTTTCCCCCGAAGATAGCTATTTTATTTTCTGTTTGTTTTTAGGACACCTTACAAATCATTTTGGCATATATTCAACATATCTGAACGAAATTTTGATTGATTGATTTTTGAAATTTCAATTTAGATGGTTTAAATCTTATTCCTTATTTTAGTGAAATATGATCATACTGGAAAAATTCTATCTTCTTAAACAGAAGCATTGTTGACTCAATTTTTTAATCTACCCTCAATTTTCTAGCCTCTTTTATATAGAGACCTAGCACATCTTCTTAGCCTTTTTTTTTTTTTTTTTGGTAGGTAGTTGATATTTTTTTGCTTACTTCTATGAAATGTAATTTTATTTCCATTACATCTTAAATTATTATTGCTGGCATATAGGAAATCTGATTTTTGTTCACATTTTTCATATTTTTACATTGCATATGGCCATTTATGGAACGCTAACAAATTCTAAGAGCTTTTAAATTGATTCTCCAGTGTTTGCTGGGGTATAATTAGATTTTAGCTCTGGCTATCTTTCAGCTTGGAATAGTTGTATTCATTGTTCCTGTACTGTATATCTGAATTTCTTTTATATCTGCATACTATGGAGGTGGGTGGGACCTGCCAGATGGTCTTCAGTGAAGTCCTTATCGAGGAGAAGAAGCCAGAATGAAATGCTGAAGGAAGTTGAGGTGCTGTTAGGATGAACAGAAGAAGCCCAGGTCGAAGCCGAGAAGACAGGAGGTGCAAAGGCAAAAATGCATGAAAAAGCCAGGTATGTTAGAATATTGTCAGTGGTTTCCTGTGGCTGGGTATGGAAGGCATGAATCAAATCCACACTCCTTTGTGCATATTACCCTTTCCTACGTTGCTCACCCTTTGCATTCTGGCCCCATCCCTCCGTGCTTCACACACAATGTAGGATCTGTGAACTGGGCACAGCATGTTCTTACTGTTCAGCTTAACTTTCTGGCTCACATGCATGCTGCAAAGTCCTACACACCCTTCAATGCCCTGCTGGGTAATGCTCTAGGTCCCCAGTGGACCCGGAAATAAAGCAATGATTAGCACGATGGTAATAGCCTTTCAACATTTTTTTAAATAATTTTTTTATTTTTTATAAACATATAAAGTATTTTTATCCCCAGGGGTACATGTCTGTGAATCGCCAGGTTTACACACTTCACAGCACTAGCCATAGCACATACCCTCCCCAATGTCCATTATGCCACCCCCCTTTCCCGACCCCCTCCCCCCAGCAACCCTCAGTTTGTTTTGTGAGATTAAGAGTCACTTATGGTTTGTCTCCCTCCCAATCCCATCTTGTTTCTTTTCTTCTTTTCCTACCCCACTAGCCCCCCATGTTGCATCTCCACTTCCTCATATCAGGGATATCATATGATAGTTGTCTTTCTCTGATTGACTTATTTCACTAAGCATGATACCCTCTAATTCCATCCACGTCATTGCAAATGGCAAGATTTCATTTCTTTTGATGGCTGCATAGTATTCCATTGTGTATATATACCACATCTTCTTTATCCATTCATCTGTTGATGGACATCTAGGTTCTTTCCATAGTTTGGCTATTGTAGACATTGCTGCTATAAACATTCGGGTGCACGTGCCCCTTCGGATCACTACATTTGTA
>PISX010035113.1:0-13274 GCA_004024625.1 Mellivora capensis
TTCTTCTCTTTTTTTAAACTTTTTTTTTTAACAGAGAGAGAGCACAAGTAAGCTAAGAGGCAGGTAGAAAGAGAGGAATAAGCAGGCTCCCCGCTGAGCAGAGAGCCCTATGAGGGGCTCTATCCCAGGACCCTGAGACCATGATCGAGCCAAAGGCAGAGGCTTTAATCCACTGAGCCACACAGGTGCCTCTATAACTTTTTTCTTCTGAAAGATGTCTTTTAATTTGTTGATGTTATCCTACAGTGATAGTGTCCTAGTGCTGGCCACTGTGCTAGAAGGTAGATGGTGAAGAAAACAAGTAAGAAAGCCCTGGCTTCTAGGAATGTACAGACCCTAATGCCCAGCAGAGAAGCCATACTTTTTTCATCTACGAAGAAGTGTTTTTACTGTCTACTTTGGTATCTTATTCAAATTGTGGCAAAGATTTAAGGCACTACAAGCCACTTTGAGAATCTGAAGAAGGTTATGGGCTTTCTTTTCAAGACAAAAAAAAAAAAAAAAAAATATATATATATATATATATATATGTATGTATATATACATATATATTAGTTTCATGTACAATCTTGGGAGTTTTGCAGACTCTTCAAAGATAATCCATAGTCTCTCCCTACCTCCCAGAAGTCTATGAAACCTAGATAAGAACATCTGTGTACCCTTTTCTGAAAAATCTCCAGTTACCCTGCAGGTCACTTTTATGACTCTGTGAGTTTAAGCATCAGGATGTCCTGAAGATGAAGAATAAAGTGCAGAGCTAAAAAATCACTGACTCATAGAGGCTCCGACAACAGTTTCTGCTGGGCTGGTAGCCAAAAGAATCTAACTTAAGGAAAGAGAAAAGGAAGTTTATATTGACCTTGGGAAAAACAACCTACAATTCATTACTCTTCTCACTCATTTAGTGCAAGTCAACAAGCCACAGAGTCAGTGCTTGATTTACTATCCTATTCGATGACCCATCTTTATAGCCCCATACCCCTTACTCCAAATCTAGACTTGTGGTTTGGCTGTGTATCAAGCCTGTACCTATGAATGTCAATATAAGGGTGATAAAATCAAAACTATCTATTTTCAGGAAACCAGTGTACAAATGCATCGTTATAATATAACTTTTTCTACAATTTATAAAACTCTGGTCAAAGTGTTTGTCAGGAAATAAAAAGTTCCTTTTAGCCCTTAGGTCCCACTCTAAGCAACTAATGGTAGTGCTTAGTTACTGGATAGTTTAATTACTGGAATAATTTGAAGTTCTGGAGCATGAAAGGTTAACAATAGCAACACAAACCCAAATTTAGTTCAACATCTAACTAGACCAGCTCAACCCCACACACAATAACAGCCTGAGAGAAAAAGAGGCATATCCATTTCTGAACATAAATGCTATTTACCTCAGCCTCTATACCTCGCACATGATATACAGCAATGACTCAAAATGATGAGACACATTAAAAACAAAAAGAAACAAAGAAAACAAAAACAACAACAAAAACAAAATGCCACTTCCAAAAGATAAAGCAATCAACATAACCAGACTCAGATGACTGAGATGCAGGAACTTCAAAATAACTACCACAAATGTGTTAAAGAGTATAGTAGAAAGGGTAAACAACATGCATGAATATAAGGGGAATTTCAGCAGACAGAGGTAATAGAAAATAAGAATCAAAGTGAGATGCTAGGATTCAGCAGCTGAAGGTGTACTGAATCAGATAATTTCTGAGCTGCTTTAACCCTGGCATTCTATGGTTCTAAGACCACCACTCCTAGAAGGTCAGAGATGAAAAATCAAAACAAGGAAAAGAATGGTTTATGTGGAGAAAACCTGGGGCAGCTGATAGTCTTCTACCGGGATTGTTCCTTCACATCTGCAATTTAAAACATAAAAAGGAATGAGAAATTACTTCACACACCTCTGGTTAGGAAGTAAATTCTATTAACATAAAAAAAAGTGCCTAGTGGGTTGCTGATATGAGCCATTAGGCTCTTCTCTTTAACAAAGGCAATTCATTAGGTTGCATCTAAGAACACCAAGAGTCTGTACTGGCTCTATTTAGATAAAGGCTTGGAGCATCCAGGGGGGTTCTCTAGGGGTCTACACTGCAAAGAGAGGAAACCCAATTCAAAGACCAAAGTTGGGACACAGTTATAGAATCAGGGTCTTAGAGCAGGAAATCCTGAGCTGTAACACGGTGGCTGCAAGAACAAGGGTATGAACTAAGCCAGAAATCGAACATGATCATCAAAATCCAATTATTAAAACAATCAAGAAGAATGAAAATTCTGTAAAAAATCAGACACAGAAATTGAAGTTGGGTATAGTCAAAATTTGGGGGAAAGGAGGGGATTTAGTAGTTTTGAATATAAACAGTGAGACAGTAAATTAACCCTAGTTGAAAACACTTTCTCAGTTTTTCATGGAGCCCAATCCCAGAAGCTAAGGCTGACAACAGAGATTCTAGAATCTAGATTCAAGAAGAAAGAATTTTTCAGATAAAACACAATGATGAATATTATTATCTACACATGCCAACAAAGGAGCTATAATAATTCTTACCCTGTTGCTAACAATTTACAATGTTTAAAAACAACTAAAGGACATGTCTAGAAAGTAAATGCATAGAAAATTCCTCAGTGGTTCTCAACTATAGGTGAACTTACCCCACTGGAGGCTTTTGGGTATGTAGGAAGGGGCCTGGTTGTCATTAAATACCAGGAAAAATGTGCTATTGGTGTGCAGAAGGTGAGTGCCAATGGCTTTAAACGTCCTATAGCAGGAAGTATAGGTGAGGAAAAGTCATTTTCCTTCTACCCTCTTAGATTCAAGGGGAGGCCCACAAATCAAGCTGAAAAAAGGCAAGTTAACAAGAAAAAAAAGTTTTAATTATGTACATAATGTTAGAGAGAGAGAGAGACAACAGATCCAAAATGAAGTCACCTGTGCTAAGCCCCTGTCAACAAACTAAGACTTAATACCTAACCTAATTGCAATTTCAGCCTCTCCCCAGAATGTAAACTTAACTGGTCATTCTGGAATTACCTGGACAGGTAATCCTCCAAGGAAAGGCGACCTTGCCTGAAACAACCAACACTTTGCTAGAATAACCTCCTTGTCCTGTCTCCTTCTGCCCATAATTCTTCCATTTTGCTCAACTTTTAAAGCCTTGTTTGCTAGATGTTTGCTAGATGTAAGGCTGCCTGACTCATGAATTGTTGAATAAAACCAGTGAGAGCTTTAAATTTCTCAGTTGAATTTCATTTTCTCACAGTACACAAAGGAATTTACAAAAGAAGATGTGGCTCAAGGAGACTTTTTACCATCTTAGGCTAAGTAAAGGAAAAGGGTTTGGGGCTTCCAGGATGGGGAAGCAAGCTATGGGAAGCTGAAGGGAGGAAATGTGTGGTAAATAAGGACTGTCTTGCTATGCTGGTCAGAGTTCCCCAGGTGATAAGAGTTGCCTCCAAGGAACAGATCTCCTCCTAATATGGAGACATTTTTACAAATGGAAATTTCCTATATGAATATAGATTTCCTTTTAGTAGCAGGATATTTATACTCTGTTTTTAACCAGTTAGGGGGAGGTAAAGAGCTTTTCCTGAACCTGCTGGTTCTCAGTGGCCTTTTGCTCGAAATGATCTCTGTGTCTCCAAGGCACAATTTAGGGTAACATATATTGGGACCCTTCAGTGGACCATGAAGTGAAAAGTAGTCCATCCCAAAATGCCAATATCATCTCTAAAGTAATCAATCAGACTGATTTGAGACCCAAGGTATAATAAAGAGAGGAAAAGCAAGACTACTGTCTGAGCTGCCTGGGTGGCTCAGTGGGTTAAAGCCTCTGCCTTCTGCTCAGGTCATGATCCCAGGGTCCTGGGATCAAGCCCCACATTGGGCTCTCTGCTCAGCAGGAGCCTGCTTCCTCCTCTCTCTCTGCCTACCTCTCTACCTACTTGTGATCTCTGTCTTCAAGTAAATAAATAAAATCTTAAAAAAAAGACTATTATCTTTAATAACAGTCTTTGTTAACCATCTTTATTGTCTTTATTAATAGTCCTTATTAATATTTAATAATAATAATAAAGACTATATCTTAGTGGCTTATGAACAAATTAGAAAATGTAAATATTATGTTGAGATGTGGCTAAACATTAAAATTAATACAAATAATTACTTAACTTCTCTGTGCCTGTTCCCTTATCTGTGAAATGGGAATAATACTCATAGGGCTGTTAAGATTCAATTGAGTTAATATATTGAAAGCATTTGAAAAGTACGTGGCACACAGCAACCCCTAAGAAATACATTGTTTTTATTATATTATTTCTAAGAAAAAAATTAAACTATGAATATTTCCATTATAAAAAAAATCTGTGGGCACCTGGGTGGCTCAGTGGGTTAAAGCCTCTGCCTTCAGCTCAGGTCATGATCTCAGGGTCCTGGGATTGAGCCCCGCATCGGGCTCTCTGCTCAGCAGGGACCCTGCTTCCTCCTCTCTCTCTGCCTGCCTCTCTGCCTACTTATGATCTCTGTCAAATAAATAAATAAAATCTTTAAGAAAAAATATTTGTTTGAATAGCCTTGACTCCATAATGAAAGGTTTTCCCCATCACTATACATGCTTTTCTCCTCACTAGCTCCCTATGCCTACCCATCTAAGGAAATGTACAGTAAAGTCCTTTCCACCAAACCCCAATGCTTCTCCAAGCAAAGACTGCACAGCCTAAGGGGATTCAGAAAGAACAAGCTGTGTCTACCAAAACCTATTCCCAGAAATCATCAGACCAGCTCTGGTCCCAGGGTCACAACCAACAGGTTATTACCAACAGGTAATTACCAACAGGTAATTAGCAGCAGCCTTTCCCAGCCTGCTAATTACAAGTCCCTTTCTTCTTTCTGGGCTTCTCAAAGAGTCTTGTGAGTTGACTCTGATGCCACAATGTACAGTACTCAATCTTTTCAAAGTTTCTTTATTGGGTTGATAGGGGGCCCTCTCAGGAAAGGTTTAAAGACGTCTCAGCCCCACCTACCAGCGCCACAATGGCCTGGGTGTTTCCGGGCTCTGTTCTGATCCTTTAACTTTCCTGGGACACTGCTTATGTCACTGGCATCCTATAGTGCCCACTGCCCTTTCTCATGGAGATGCATTCATTTATTCATTTGCGTCTTACATGACTCTTCAGGTTCATTTTACCACAAATGAAGAGATTTGGAAGACTTAAAATCTAGAGAAAGTTTGGGACATCAAATAATTTAAACACTGATTATGTCTCTCTCTCTTTTTTAAAAAAGGTTTTATTTATTTATTTAACAGAGAGAAGGGGGGGGGGGTGCAGCAGAGGGAGGGAGAAGCGGCTTTCTGCTGAGCAGGGAGCTTGATGTGGTGCACAACCCCAGAGCTCTGGGATCATGACCTGAGCCAAACACAGATGCCCAATCCACTGAACTACAACTATGCTGATTATGTCTTGATCCAAAGACCTGTTTAGGCAAAAGCATATAAAGATAAACCTACTTTATAATCCCAGGGGCCTAACCGCAAGCCTAAACAGCAGTCTTAACAGTTTAAAGAGAACTGAATCCGAGGTCGTGAATATTTTCTGAACTCTGCTATAAGTTCTACTTCAATCTAAGAAAGAAAAAAAAAAATCCCTGTCAATAGAAAAAAAAATATTTTCTTCTAATAATACGTATCACTGAGATAAAGCAATTAAAAGCCTAGATATGGGTTCGAATCTTGACTCTATAACTTATAAGATAGGAAACTTGCAAGTTTTTTGATGTCTCTGAGGCTCAAATTCCTCATTAACTTAATGATAATAATATTACCTGCTTCATGGGCTTGCTGTGAGGATTAAATGTGATAATATACTTAAAGCAATTATTAAGTTCCTGGTACATAGAAAATTTTCAATAAATGGCTGCTATTACCATAATTATCATTTTCATTAGCATCATGATCATTAACTGTGCCTCAACCAAATAATTAGGAGCCTGCTATTCACTAGATTAGCAAATATTTATTGATCACCTGTTATGTGCTAGATACTATCCTAGATACTATCTGCTAGATAATGCAGGCAAAGAAAGTTTCTTCTCAAATGAAGTTTATATTCTGTCATGTTTTGTGGGTGTTCTAATTTTAAAATATATATTCAGTCTTTGTCCCTAGTTCGTGGCAAGGAGTCTCTAAAACCTTTGGAATTTCCTGAGTGATAGGAGTGTCTTTTGTTACTAATAATGATCCCTTTTTGACCATAACTGAATTTATACTAAGGAGGTGACTCAAGGAGAGTGGTCCAGATAGCTACAGGATGGGGGCTGGTCACCAAAAAAACAAACCACAGCATTAGAAAGTTCGAACTTTCAGACCCCATGTATGGGGTAGAGGTGGATGTGGGGTGCTGGAGACTGAATTCAATCACCAAGGGCCAATGATTTAATCAATAATGCTTATATAATTAACCTTCAATAAAAATTCTGAAATGATATAGCTAAGGGAGCTTCTGGGTTGGCAAACACATCAAGAAGCTGTTATGTCCTATGCATCTCTTCCATTTGGCTGTTTCTGAGTCATATCCTTTATGATAAGCCAGTAATTATTAAGCAAAGCACTTTCCTGAATTCTGTGAGTCATTCTAGTGAATTACTGAACCTGAGGGACACCTCATGGAAACCCTTGAATCTGTAATTGGCCAGGCAGAAGTGAGGGTAGCCTGGTCACCCCAATTTCAGCTTTCATCTGAAACAGGAGCAGTCTTGTGGGACTGAGCCCTTAACTTGGGTCTGCACTTACTCCAGATCGCTAGTGTCAGAAATGAATTAAATTGTTAGATACCCAGCTGATATCAGAAAATTGGAGAATTGGTTGGTGTTTCATAAAAACCACAGTGTGTATGTCATGGGGAATGGTGACAGGATACAATAAACAAGGAGATGAACAGACAGATGAGAGAGGTGGGACTCAATCAGATAATGGTAAGTGCTCTGAAGGAAAGGACAGAGTGGTGTAGGGGAGGAAAATAATTTTCCCTCTATCCTTCTTAGTTCCTAATTGACAGGTTTATAATTAAAGACATATTGACAAAAGAAAAACAAAATATACATGAGAGATACCCAGGGAAAATGAGTAACTCCCTGAGGGGGGCTTAGAATTCAGATTTAAGTACCATCTTCATTGGGAAAGGGGAGGAGGATGTAAGTCTTTTAGGTGACAGGAAACAATTTTGAGGAAAGATTAATGGGCCTTTAGAATAGATGGGAGGTATGACAGTTTCTGACAAAGTTTGTCTGGGTGTGGGGTCAACTTCTTATCTCCTCTCCTGTGATAAGGTAGAGGTGGAGGTGGGGTTCCCTTGTTGATGAAATGCCTTGAGAAGGGATTTGTAACAACTGAGTTCCTTTGGAGGATCTGTCGTTTGGCAGGTAAGGAGAGTTCAGAAAAAGCTATGTATCCAGTGGCTGATTTTCAAGTATCCATAGCTCAACATAATCAATATATCAAAGTGGCATGTTTCAAGGTAGAATGTTCTGCTGTCACTCAGTGGTATGAAGAATAACAGGTGGCGGCCACATTTCATAGGGTTAGTTGGGGGCAGTCTCTCAGAAGGGAAACACTGCTAGACGCAAACACACTAAGCAGTATTTTCCTCATTTTGTAAAAAGAGATACTGTGGCAAAGTGAGATTAAATCATTTACCATGGCCACCCAGCTAAAAAATGGCAGAGCTAGAGTTCTTACCAACATTCCTTACCTAGATTAATCTGGTTCTTGCTGCCCAGTAGCACATTCCACAGGGACAGAAATGGTCTATATCTGTGCTGCCCGACAGTCCATATGTGATAACTAAGCACTTGAAATGCAGCTAGGGTAAGGAACTGAATTTTTTATTCCACTTAATTTTAATCATTTAAATGTAAATAGCCATAAGTGCCTGAGGATTTCTATCTTGGACAGTGAAGGTCTAGGATTTCTCCACTGAGTGATGGCTTGCATCACTTAACTCTATTTTGCTGATATTCCAGCACTTTTTGACTCTACCTTCCATCTAAGAAAGATGTTGTTGGCTGGTAGCAAACACACCTGCCAAAGATTAGCTACATTAAACCCCCCACAGGCCTGTGTCATTCTAATTAGTCACTGTGTCTCAAAAAACAGGATATTAATTCTCTGTCTTTATTTCATTTTACATTTTATATGCATGTTTTTTAATGTTGAAAAAAAAAAATCAATGTTTCAGGCACACCCATATTCCAGAAGCCTATTAAACCAAAGGTGCAAGGGAGAAAAGCTGACTGAGACCACATGGCGTTTTCAGAGAGTAAATCCTAAGAGAAAAAGGCAGTGTGAAGGAAAAGCCTCTGCCTTGTCAAATGGTGGCCACAGTAGCAACTCAGACAGCAACCACAGATAGGGTGACTTACTCTTTCAGCACCAAAACCTAAAGCAAAAAGACCAGCACTGTAATTAAAATAATAATAATAATAATAATCATAGTCTAAAACCGAGCTCTGGATCCTTTGCCATTCTGATTGCCTGACATGAGTTAAGCTATGGAGACACTGCAGAGCTAGCTCAGGAAGTGGTTAAAAATACATGCTGTGGGGTCACACAGACCTGAGTTTCAGATCCAGCACACTGCTTTTCCCTGGCCACCATCTTCTATTTAAATCGTATACTTCTGGGAGATTGCCAGATTTTGTCATTTTAGTACTAATCCTTCAATGTCAGTTTGCTAATCACCTACCCTTCATGATTCCAAAAAAGCAAAGGCAAGTCCTTACCTTTGAAAAATCTTTCCATCTGGTTGATGGTATGTGGCCAACACACAGCAAACAAGCTGAGATTAAATGCTTATAGACAGCATGGATTTGCCAGTAAGAACAGGCATTTAAGGAAAGGATCAGTAAAAGGGATAATTTAAGACAATAAACATCATGTAAGTAATTCTGTTTCTCTTTTATACCTTAACTGCAGAATGCTCAGAATCCGATCTAAAGTTCAATTACTTCCATTATAATATCCCAAGAAGTATGTATGCTTGTAGTATTGTCATGCCCTTGGCACTGAGGTTTGAGGGGTGGTTAATTTTCAATTTCTATTTTACATTTTTGCTATTATTTATTCTCCAAATAACTGACAACTTTCCTTCATTTCCTTCATTTGTCATTCATGACAAATTTCCTTCCTTCATGTTACAGTTGTCACTGTAACTAAATTATCTGAGATAAAAATAAATAATATAGACAGAAACCATCAGGTATTTATTACCCATCTTTCAATTTATATATTTAAAAAGTATACTAATGAAATGTTTGAAGCAACTTATGAGTGCACACACTCCAAAATGTTCCAATTAGGCAAAAACACAGAATAGGAATTAAGTAAAGGAAGCAACGATAACAAAGATTTCCAAGTACTCGAGATTAATTGAATGCTATAATTGACCACAATATTTTTTCTAAATCTGATAGCAGCTCATATTTGAAAAAAGGAAAAAAGAAAAGGAAATGCATTATTTTTCTTTGTCAGAAAAAGACCATATATGCCACCAATCAACCACTGAGATACCAATCAATCTCAGCGAGAAACCTTTGCACGCATATTGAGTGCCCAGAGACAGGCTGAAGAAGAAAAACACAACTCAGTATACCAGGAATTCGCAACGAAGCAGAAAACCGGGCTACGTACATAAGCAATGATACAGTTTTCGGTGCAGCAGGTACTAGGTTAGAGACAACACACAATTACTGAGAAACTTCCATGACCCCAGCATCCTACTTAACCTGTTTAGTGTAATGTAACCCAACAACCATGAGGGGATTATTTCTCTTCTCCATTTTATAGAGTGGCTATGGAAGTTGACACCCAAGGAACTGCCATGTGATGGGTCGGAGGGGATGAACAGAAGTTCCCTGGTTGGGATATGAGAAAGATATTCCTGAGAGGGAAATAGCCTGTGCAATGAATCAGACACAGAAGTTCATAAACCACAGTGTTTGCAGAAGGGATGTAGTACCCTGCAACTTAAAAATAAAGAGTAATGAAGGAAAGTGGTAGAAAAGGAGATTGAAAACAAAGAACGTCATGATGTGTTCTATTTCCCTATGTACGTATTGACCCCTTATTTCAGCGACAACATAATAGTTATTGCACACATTAAAAATCAATATTCTTGGGGTGCCTGGGTGACATAGCTGGTTAAGCATCTAACTCTTGGTTTTGGTTCAGGTTGTGACCTCAGGGTCATGAGAGCGAGCTGGAGTTGGGCTTCTTGCTCAGTGCAGAGTCTGCTTAAGACTCTCTCTTTCTCTGCCAACCCCCACCCCCACACATACTCACTTTCTCTCTCTAAAATAACTAAATATAAATATTTTTTTAAAAAATCAATTTTTGAAATCCAGAAGCCATAGGAAAAAACTAAAATGTACTTATAATTCATTGTACTAAGGTATCTGCCCTATATGCCTACACATAGAAGACATTAATGTCCATTATAAAGTGTTTCTCATGCATATTTACAGACAAACTATATAAAGAGGTAATTCACAGATGATGTACCAATTGCCAGGTAATATATTAAAGGATGATCAACCTTATTTGTAATCATACAAATTTAAATTAAAACAACTAGAAACTATTTTTATCTAATAAATGAACCAAAAAATAAATAAAAGATTGCTAATATATTGTAGGGAGGTGAAAATTTGCCTCCACCCATCTTAAGTTTTCAAGCTGGAGCTCTTTAGAAAAAAAGACAAATTAACAAGAGAAACCAGTTTACAAACGCATGCAGTACATATCTCATGGGAGAAACTTAAAGGAACTCCACGGGGCAGCCCAGGATTCCAGCTCCATCGCATCTTCAACTAAAGACAATAATAAAGAGAGAAATGATGGGTCCAAGTTTTAGGCTGCTACAAGGGGGTGAACTGCGAGAAGGTAAGTATGTGGAGGAAACTAATGGAGTAGGATTTGTTTGCAGATTCCCCCAGTGCCATCTCTGGACTGATGGGGAGCTTTGCTCCTTCTTCTTTTTTTTTTTTTAATGCTTCACAAATATGCATGGGCCATGCTGATCTCTGCATCCTTCCTATTTCAGTTTATGGGTTGCCAAAGCAAGCGTTACTCTTTCTTAATTGCCTTCAGCTCAAACTAAATTTTATGTCAAAGAGGCACATTTTGGGGTGACATATTCTGGTTTTCTTCAATATTATTTCACAAATATTGTGATGAAATTGTTGCTTTCTTTCATTGCTGGTGAAAATATAAACTGGTTCAATATTCTGGAAGAGGGCTGGAGGTTTTCATCAGAATTTACAGGGTGCATCCTGTTAGTTGAGTAATTCAACTTCGGAGAATCTGTAAAATCTATCCCACCAAAATACTTGCACTTGGACACATAAATGTATCCATAAGGACATCCACTGTAGCACTGTTTACAATAGCAACAAGATGAATACAATGGAAACGCCTTATAAGTCATGTTACTGTCATGTTACAGCTACGCTATGGAACACACTGCAGCCTTGAAAAGAAAGTGACTTTTTAAATGAACATTAAAATAAGCATTTGTTTTTATGTATCATCCAATGTACATTTATATATATTTCCATAATAAGTGCTAAATGAAAAAAATGAATGAATAGTATTTAGAGTATGATCTCATTCATGGCTTTTGAAAAACTAAATATGTGTATATGAACACATATAGGCACAGAAATTAATGAAAAGAAGTGTGGAAAGATGGGGAATGAAAGGTGGAGTCTCTATCTCTGTGGGTAGAATTAAAGTGGGGGAGCGCCGTGAAGTGGAGGGTGGGGCAGAAAGAGGGGCAAGGAAGAGAGTAGAAAGAAGACTTTATTTTTACTCTATATGTTTTGATAATATTTTAATTTTCTTAAAATGAAAATGCATCCAATGACCTTATATTATTTTTCAAAGTAAAAATAAAACTAGTTCCATCATAGCATGAACATGTCCTCGTTGTGGTCATTCTTGATTACGAAGGCTGCTACATTGCCTAGATTAGCTAGGCCTCATTCTGATTTAGCCGCCTCAGAGAAGCCCAGCTAAGTCCTTCCAGATCCCTTAAGAATCATAGATTCTCAGAACTGTATTTTAAAAGTCATCTACTCAATCTCTTATTCAAGCACTTGAGACCTGCCTTAAACATGTCTGCAAATTGACCTCCCAGCCTTTGCTAGATTCCTCTCCTAGTGACAAGAACATTACTTCCCATGGCCTCCTATTCTATCTTCCAGCATCTCTAACAGAAAGACCTTCCTTGTATTAAGCCAAAGTAAGTTTCCATCCCTAATCCTATGTATTCCTGTGAACACAGCTTACACATCTTTCTTCACCCAGAAGGAGAAAGGAGGTCACCACCACTATCCTCCACAGGTGAATTAGAAGAGCTTTTTCTCTACTTAATGTTCATCATACCACTAACCATCCTGTATTATAATTGTCTATATACAACCAGACCAAAAGACATAAACATGGAGCACCATATCCCTAGTACCTAGATCAGGGTCAGCCTCATGGGAAGTTTTCAGGAAACAGTGGACAGATACGAGGATGGATAGATGGATGGATGGATGGATGGATAGCTGGACTTTATAAGTTATCATTTATTGAGTACTAACTTTATGCTTGGAGCTCACTCCACTTGTTAAATGAACTACGAAGTAGGTATCACCATAATTATCTCCATTTTACCACTCAGGAAACAGGCTCAAACAGTTTTGCTCATTCAAAATAAGGCCCCGTATTTAGCAAAGTTGGGGTCCAAAATTTGGACTACAAAGTTTACACATTTAACTACTTCATCAAAGTGCCATGAATTAATGAATGAATGAGAGAATGACTCAGTCTAACAAACAATTTCTTATAGAATCTCATTGTTTCAAAAATTCTCCATGTGTTTTAGAATTCTGTTAACTGCTTTCAAAAGGAAACACAGCTTCAATTTGGCTAAGACCAATTTGCATTCAGTCAGTTAAAAAAAATTTTTTTTAATAAAAAGAAATCATCAACCAGCCACTACTCCCGATTTTTACAGGTATGAAGTAGACGGTTTATCTCTAGCCCCCTCTTTGAACTGAGAACAAACCTGAAATCTCATCTGTAGGGATCTGACAGGTACAGCAGCAGAGTGTTAAAACTTATATGAGTTTCATTTAAACTTTGTTTGGGCTCCTCCCTTACTTGAGAAAGCTTTATATCAAATTTTGTAACAAAAGAGAACATATCGGGAGGATAGACCGCGGGGGA